>PVHP010032791.1:7160-20187 GCA_004024765.1 Zapus hudsonius | reverse complement strand
CTGGTTCCAACCACTGGTTCCTTCCCTCACTAAGCTGTTGACCAAAGTGACTCATGAGATTCCAACAACAAGACAGAATTCTGTCAAAGCTCTTGAGTGCTTTCCCCAGGCCTGAGGCAAAACCCTGTTACTGAAGAAACCACAGACTGCATCGATCAGCATCGAGAAACCCTTCAACGTCCGGAATGGTATCCAGCCCCCAGAACTCAGTTAGTGTAGTGCTGGAAGGCACGGCACAGTCTGCCAGGGGAAACTGATCAACGACAGCTGGAGTAAACAGAGACGATTGACACGAAACACAATCTTCGGCCATGAGTAGGCTGACCACACCTCCTACTGGGAGGGAACAGCGAACCAACAAAGGAGCACTTGGTGTAATGGAGGAGCCTCGGCCTGGGGGAGACAATCAACAGCTTTCAAATTCGACCAATTTTCCACTCAGTGAGGGGGACCTCTTGTTTGGAACTAGGGATTCAGGGAGATAGGCACTGGATCCCGTACTTTTGGGCTCCCAAAACAAGTTGCAGTATGGGAGCGAGTGACTGGGAGACTACTAAAAATAGAATCTAGGTAATCCAGAATTGTGTATATTTGTTAACCTACACTGCTCTCACTCTCCGATGGAGATTGTGTTTCTATTTTTCAGGATGCAGCGAGAGAGCTGGGGCCCATCTAACCCTACCAACCAACCGTAGGCCGATAGCTGAGAGTCTGGCAAGAGAGGACCCACCACAGTCATATCGTGGAGGATCCAAATGGAGCCCCGCAGAGAATGTAGGGATGAACAAGGGGCCCACAGCCACAGCCATTAAATCAACACAGGATAAGCCAGTGGAACAGAAACCAATGATTTCGACACAAAGACCTCTAAGCTCACAACCTTAAAGCAGCCTTAATACTCATCCACCAGGACTCAGGGAACTATGCGGAAGAGGGGGCGGAAAGATTGTAAGAGCCGTGGTGGAGGAGATTGTCCAGAGGCATGGCCAGGAGAACCTGGCTGAATAATAAGCTATCCATGGTCCCCTGTCACAAGGCCTGATCCAGATGACCCATGTAGGAGGTTATCCAGTGGAGGGGGGAGGGGAGGGCAGCGGGGAATTGGGGATAACAACTCATTGTTTGCCCACTAAATGTTGTAACTCATTATGGACAATAAATTTAAAAAAAATAATCAATTTTATCACAATTTATATATGTTTGGCTAGAATAAGACCATCACTATTGGTAAAGAAAAAAAAAAAGAAAGAAAGAAAGAAATATAACCATTTTAGATGACACCAAACTTAAAAGTTTTTATTTTGAGGTTCAATGACTCACACAATAAATTTAATTTCAGTTACTCATAAGGCTGACTTTTCTCTATATTGAAAAGTCCATGTGACCATGAATGATGTTTTCTAAAGTGTGGTACAATCAAACATTTTTTAAAAATCTTCATCAATCTATGCTTTAGAATTATTATCTCCTCCCCCCTCAGCTCAGCCACAAGTACGCCGTGGATCATGACAAGCCAGGAGAGTTTTAGCCTCTGCATTTCTGGAGCACATTTTGTGTCTAAAGAGGTGATAAGGTTTTGAATGCAAAGAGACAATTGATTTCCTATCAATGATGAAATGTACTTTCTTTATTCTCTTGGGGACTTGGATTAATGTATCACACCTATTAGACTGCAGTTTTTTATATAAAAAGATGACTTTCTAAATGGTCACTTTTCTGAAAAGCTTCCTTCATTAGCTATAAAATAACGCTGGGACTTTGTGACTCTTAAGAGAACTTTGACATATGTTTTCTTTTAATATTTTGCTTTTGCTTTTTCCACATGAAGAAACTAGACCTAGAATACTAGTCAGGACTGAAATTTTGTCATTTGAATTAAGATTAGATTGACAATCATGGATCAACAACTACCCATTTAGCAATAAGGAGGAGTTCAAACCACTTTTGTCTGTGATCACCTATTTGAAAATTGTGATATTTACATTGTAATTATATTTAATTTCTAAACAAATGGATATTTCCACCCCTTGTTACATTTTTTAATTTGCCAGACAGTTTAAATTTTTTTATACTTTCAAGTGAAAGATTTTTTAAAATAATGTTTTATTGTCAAGATTAAAATTTCTATTTACAGATTATGAACCTACTGTAGTCTAAGAATAGTGTTATGCTAACTTTTTCTTAAAAAATAGATTTCTAGAAATGGTTTCCTTCTTTGAAGCCATCATTTTATGGACATATAAATGAAATGCTTACAGCATTAAAATATGAAAACCTCATAGTAAGGTAGACAACTTACATAAAGTTATGTTTTATAATTCTCACCTTCAAAATGTTTTTATTGACATGTATCATAGATACATATAATGGATTTTGACCATAATTCTCCCTTACCTTCTCTTGATCACCCTTCCCATCCCCCTTCTGCCAAACCAGTGACCCTTCTACTTTGATGACTCACTGTTGTTATTATTATATTATTTTTTGTGTGTTCCACTGACTTTAATTAATGTTGCCTGAATCGACACAGGTGGGGAATTATCTACTAGAGTTTTGAGTTCTGCAAGTGGCTATACCACTGCAGAAAATGTCTTCCCTTTCCCCAGCCTCAAGTAAATGCATATAAACTGTTCAAGGATGTCCTCCTCTATCATACATGATGGAATGTGGTAGTCCCAGTATTGTGTGGGGTTCATGAAAGTTATTACAGTCACTGTGAGATGGTGAATGCAATGGTCATGTCACAACTGCACGGCAGCATTCCTCCCTATTCTCTGACTCTTAGATGTTTTCTGCCCCACCCTCCACATTAATACCTGAGATTTGGAGGCAGTGATATAAATATTTCATTTAGTGTTGAGCACTCCAGAGTTGTTTATTCTTAGCAGTTTTCTGAGTTGTAAGTTCAGTCAGTCATTACCACCTTCTGCAATGAGAAGCTACTCTAACCAAAAGTGAGAATGTCACTGATCTATGGACATAGATACTCACATTTAGAGGGCAATTTGATGGGCAAAATATATCCATTTAGCCAAAAATAAATAGTGACTTCCCTCTTAAGACCCTCTTAAGACCCTCCCAAACATCAGGCTTCTGATAAGGCTTGCAGTACCAGGTGTGAATACTCTCCTGTGTTGCGGGTCTCAAATCCAATTAGAGGGCAGTTGGTCACCCTTATAACAGACATGGTACTATCGCACCAAGGGGAATAATCTGCATGGCTAATTGATTGCATTGCTTTCAAGAATTGGTACTGGGAAAGATTTTCAGTAACTGTCATGGTTTGATCCAGGTGTTCCCCACAAACAAAATGAATGTGTTCTGGATAATCGATCCTCAGCTGATGGCAGTTTGGATTTTACAAACTCGATGGAGCTGTGTTGTCAGGGGCGGGCTTATGGGGTTATAAGCCAGCTTCCCCTTGCCAGTGTTTGGCACACCTTCCTGCCACTGTTTGCAGTGCTGTGGCAGAGGTGATGTCCAGCCCTCTGCTCATGCCATCGTTTTCCCTTCCAGGATGGAGTCTCCCCTTGAGTCCATAAGCCAAATAAACCCATTTCTCTACAAGCCACTTTTGTTTGGGTTCTTTCTGTGCAGCAACTAGAAAGCTGACTGCAACAGTAACATTGTCCCACTCACAGAAGCCTGCATACCACCATCAAGCATTATGACAATTAGCCATCAAGAGAGAAGCTTCCAGCACTGTTCCACTTTGATTTTTCATCATTCCACAACTGAATCAAGCGGTGACTTCAGCACTAGGGTCTTATCATCTAGTTCTGGTGGGCAACCAAAACCAAAAGCATTGGCTATATCCTTTATTGTTTTGGAGGTTTTCCCAACTCATTGTGAGATATCTTTCCACTGACATTGGCATTTTCCTATAATAACCCATGACTTCAACATTTAACAATAAATGTGAGATTGAATTTTAATAATGAATATATATATATAACAAATATAATATGAAAATATAGAAAAAGACAACTAATTTGTAATTAAAACTTCATTGGTATTTAAACCAACAGATTGATATTTAAATCATCAGAGAGGAAACAGAGTTAACCAAGAGAGAAATAAAGAAATTTATTTTAAACTTGCAAGTGAATGATGTGCATAAAATATAGAAAAAGTTTTGAAAAATATCAAATAATGATTTAAGCATAATATGTTGTCAAATTTGGTATGATGGTGAAAAAAGATTACACTTGCTTTAAAAACTCAAAATATGGTCATTTTAATGATATCTATTTTCAAACCCATGAAAATAGGATGTTTTCCCTTTGTGTAGTGCATTCTTCAATTCATGTCATTTCAAAAAAAGATGGAACTGGAAGTCATCATATTATGCTGAATAAGCTAGACTCAAAATGGCAAGTATTACATATTCCTCACATGTACAGTGTATAAGGAATAGCATGACAATAATAGGAGGACTTTTAAAAAAGGAAATAATTCAAAAGGAGTGGGTATATTGTGGTCAACCTGATTGAAGTACGTTACATCCATTTGTGAAAATGTCATACATGATCCATTATTTTATTCAACATGTGTTCAGAAGGCAAATATTCAGAAATGATGATAATAAAATGAAAATATTTATTTTAAATAAAACTTGATGAAAATAATGTAATGGGGAAACTATAGGTCCTAGTTTAAGGAATATCAAGCCAACTAAAATATGGATTCCTTATTTCTCAACTAAGCAATAGTTTCCCATAGCAAATGGTGAAAGAATAAAAGATGTAACAATAAATTAAGGATTAGGAATAAAAAGTAGTAATATGTAAATTAACTTCATATCATAAAATAGTGTTACTATGTTACAAAATATGTAAATATATAAATCAGGGAGATTTGAAAACTCATATTATCATTCATATGATTTTAAACTAAGATACATTTGTAAAATTATTTGTTTAATATTAAATAATATTTATGGAAACATCTTGAGGTGCTTCACTAATATAATACCCAAAGAACTTAGATTAGCCCTGCTTCACAGTGAGTGGTGTTTATTATATTGCTGTGTTATATAATATTAACAGGTACTACAACATTATATTCCATGCTATTTTTCAGACTTTTAGTAAAAATGTAAAACCAAATTATTAAAATTAAATTCTGCCATGTCTATAAAAGAATAAAAGTTTTGCTTGTATTTACCATACATCCAGTATCTACATATGGCTTATATGTTTTTCAGTTATGGGCCCTAATGCTGAAAAAATGCTTAATTTCTTAACATCAATCACATCAATTATTAATTAAGACATAAAAAGATAATGATGTTTTATCTATATAAACATTGTGTATATCTTTTATTTTTTAAATATTTTATTTATTCATTTTCAAGCAGAAAGATGAGAGAGAGAGAGAGAGAGAGAGAGAGAGAGCACACCAGGGCCACCACCCTGTGGGTATGGCTTATGTGGGTCCTGAGGAACTGAACCCAGGACCTTAGGCACTGGAGGCAAGTGCCTCAACTGCTGAGCCATCTCTCCAGCCCTGTGATTATCTTTTCATACAAAGGCTATGTGTCTCCTTGGTGGATAAGGATTCCATGATTAGGAAGGGAGTCTTTTATTCTGTTGTTTCTCATGGGCATGGTTCGAGTCTGTTCTGGCTTACTGGGCTTGACTGTCATAAGAGTTTTATGCCTTTTGGAAGAACTCAGTGGTATAATAGAATGAATTCCTTCACCTTCAAAATCCTAAATTCCAATTAAAACCTATGATGAAGTGGAGTGATAAATAAGTGACCTATCACCACAGCAAGCCATATAACCTAGGATAGGTTAATGAGACAGATACCAACGATATCCATATCGAACACAATCCAAAGCAGAAACCTAGAGACACAAGATCTCAACAGTAAAGCAGACCTAAAACTCACCCACCATGACTCAGAGAACTGAACAAAAGAGGGGGTGGAAAGATTTTAAGAGCCTTGGTAGGGGAGAATATCCAGAGACATCGCCCCCCCTCAGCAACAACACACAAAGAGGTGGGGGAAACCTGGCTACCTCTTGGGCTATTTATAACCCCCTTCCCCATGGAATGATTCAGTATGTCCACCAAGGAGGATACCTAATGGATTGGGAACAGGGTGGAGGGAAATGGGGTGTACCATCATAAGATTTGCTCAAACAATGTACCTAATTTTGCAAAATAAAGATTAAAAATCCTAAATTTCTTCTAGTTTAATGCATAATGAGATTATTCATTGTGGATATCAGTGGCAGTGGGTGAGCTTCAAGTTGTAGACTATTCTGAAACTAAGGGAGCTCTCCAACCCCATTTAGCTGCAAACCACATTCAAACAGTTTTTTTTTTTTTGCTTAGTTACATAACATCTAATCAGATGTAGAGCATATTTGAGAAACAGAAATTGGATTGGCACATTATGTTTAATAGCAGAATTAGTCATCTACGGCTTGTCCTCAGTGACTAGTGGTAATTAGGAGTGAGTGTCTGATCACTGCTGTTGTGTTGTTAGGCCATATGGGGACTTGGCTAGAACACTTACCACCAGTATGGTATTTAAACTCATAAAATATCAGACTTCAGTTTCATACTTCACTGTTTCTTAAAATGGGACTTATATTTATCAAACTCATGAAATAAGTCTTATTAATGAATTTAGTTGTATTATCATGAAATAATTAAATTAATCACCAACATTTGTATTTAGAAATAAAATCCAAATCTTGTGATTATATTTATTTCTTTGAAATTCTGAAAAGCAGAGTTATATAATTCCATATTATGTCTCTATATACACTGTGTAATACTTAAATCAGATACTTTTATGCCTGGGTCTATTATCTGGAATGAGCTGCTCCCTGTAATTTGTGTATATATGTATATATGTATGCTTGTTTTACAAACAGACTTATTCTTATCACCTGGATACTTCAGGTCCCTGTGTGTGTGGATACAAGGGAGAAAGAGGGATAAAACAATAACAACAACAACACTAACTGATACCCAAAGAGAAGTCAGAATGAAGCATTTCAAACACAAAAAAGCAATTCCAGTCAATGGGGAAAGTATGTCCCTTTGAATCACCACCAAGGTACTGTTAGAGTATATCAAGCATGCTCAATGCCCAACTGATAGACGCAGGGCTGATGTCTCACCAACCATGTAGGTATTTCTTAATCCAGCCATATTCAACACTAGCAATTATCCATCACACCAATAATTTTGATTGCTGTGCTGTGTTGGACAAAGATTTCTGGGGTGTGCATGCTTTTTGTTTCAGTTTTGCTGTTCCAAGGGTATGTAGAAAGTAAACTCCACTGCTTTTGCTTAATAAGAATGGTTATTTGACAAGGTAGAAATGATTTTTTCCTACTGCAAACTGTGAACAAAATGTTCTTAAATTTGAACTTTTCAGTTAAGCCTCAGGAGCCTAATGTTTTAGTAGATAACCAGTGTCTACTGAGTTATGACATATGGTATACCTCACTATTTGTAGACATTTGTATCACTGGAAATAATATCCCGAGGTAGGTAACATTTACACCACTGCACTTTTATACGTGATTGGTTAACTGTCCTGTTCCTGTGAATGCTGCTGAAAGACATTGATTCAGATAGTCTGACCTTCAAGCCTGTGCTTGACCTGTACCTTTTTACCATACTGTGTCTCAATGCAAATTTTGAAGACTATGTTTTCACGTTAGTGATGACCTCAGGACTATGGAACTCAAAATCACCCACTTGTCTTCTCAAATCTTGCATTTGTTTTTTATTTTTCATATTTCTGTGCCTGACTTGCTTTCCATCAGTTATATTGATGTGTGTTTAACAACAAATTAGCCTTTGAGTATTCTTTCTGTCAGTACTAAATTGGCTTATTTTCTCTCTGCCGTTCAGTAAACTATGGATAGAAACTCGAGTGATTTTCTAAATTGAGTCAGTGGTGTTGTTATTTGTGTATATTAACTGTTATTTACATGACAAGCTAGAAGATTGACATAATAATAGTATTAATTGTTCTTCTAAACTCTGCCTAATCTTTTTTTATATTTTTAAGGTTTTTGATATGCTGTTAAATATCAATTATAGGTAGTCCAGAATTGTGTATGTTTGTTGACCTGCACTGATCTCACTCTCCAATGGAGATTGTGTTTGTATTTTTCAGGATGCAGCGAGAGAGCTGGGGCCCATCTAGCCCTGCCGGCCGACTGTAGGCCGATGGCTGAGATTCTGGCAAAAGAGGAGCCACCACAGTCATATCGTGGAGGATCCATACGGAACTCCACAGAGAATGTCGGGATGAACAAGGGTCCCACAGCCACAGCCATTAAATCAACACAGGATAAGCCAGTGAGACAGAAACCAACAATTTTCGACGCAAAGACCCCTAAGCTCACAACCTTAAAGCAACCTTAATACTCATCCACCACAACTCAGGGAACTATGCGGAAGAGGGGGCAGAAAGATTGTGAGAGCCGTGGTGGGGGAGATTATCCAGAGGCATGGCCAGGAGAACCTGGATGAATACTAGGCTATCCATGGTCCCCTGTCACAAGGACTGATCCAGACGACCCATGGAGGAGGTTATCCAGCTGAGTGTGGAGGGGAAGAGCAGTGGGGAATTGGGGATAACAACTCATTGTTTGACCACTAAATATTGTAACTTATTATGGACAATAAAAAATGAGAAAAAAATATCAATTATAAGCTTACTTCATTTTTTTTCTTGCATACCACCATATTAATGCTGCTCTTGACTCTAAGGAAAGACATTTTTGTGCAGGAATAAAATTCCTCTTTTTCACTCCTTACTGAAGTTAACCCCTACTCCTGCTTGAAATGACAAAGCTATGAGACTATTGTTTCCTATGCATGGTCAGAATATCTCACTGCTTTGTCACAAACACGAGTTCCCATGAAAATCAGACAAATTACTAAGAATGGTTGGATTGGTTGAAGGTTTCATGGCTTCTCATTTAGCCCCTCATATTGTTAGCTTTAGTCATCGATATGCTCTACTTCAGTCCTCTTTATATGCTTGTCACCCAGAACCACCACCAGAACCACCACCAGAACCACCTGTGGAGACTTATACATAGCACATGTGGCCAAGAACTGTTTATTATTCTTATGTTGGAACAGATGCTGACATAACCATCTGTAAATCACAGCAGAGATGAGTCTAATGCATAGTCCAGTTTAGAGATGTTCTCTCTTGCAGAAGGCTAAGTAAACTATAGCATGTGGAAACATGCTTTCAAGACTTTGATCCATTCTGGGAAACAAGTGAGCACACCATATTTAGAGAGTTTTGCAGCCTAGTAGGAATCAATTTGGATAACTTATCCACACTCCCAGAGCCTGTCCTTCACTCAAAGCACATATTCAGTGTTCAAATTCAAATGATGGTAAAATACTTTGTCACGTGAACCTTGCACCCTGGAGAGACTAAACACATAGCCGTTTATCCCAAATAGGGCACATACCATAGTCCAAAGCACAATTGGTCCAAAATGATTCTTGGTGAGCTATCGACTTTGTGGGTTACTTACAAAGCAGGGCGAGAGGTTGCTTACAGGTGCATGGGTGATTCAAAGGCACCAATATCACTGAATGGCCCACTCCAGCATAGGGTCTCTGGAACTCACTGTACAACCAGCAGACAGCTTGGCTGATAGAAGAATTTCTTCCAAGCAGCTGTTTACCCTATATACAACCACAGAGAGGGATCTTACAACCTTTTCCCCAGACTTGTTGACTGCCTGAGTCCTCCCTCCCACATTCCTCCTCAGAGGGTGTGCTTCAATTTTTGGGAATTTCCTATATAACACTCCCTTTAAAGCCAAAATGGAAGCACACATGCTGGAGAAAAATCAGGAGCATACAGTTTCAAGACATAGTTTCAGTCTGACTGTTGCTTTGATGGCACACTACTTCACTTTTCTTCACTGACAACTGGGCACCCAAAAGAACCTGGACACTACAGGGCACATGTTCTTCAAGTTTGTTCTAATCTGGGCACGACTGTACATATTTGCTGTCCACCTGAACTACATCATTCTATTTAACAGACCAAAAAATGATTACAGATAGATACCATAAAGGAGCTCAGGCTTCTGAGGCGATTAGAAGTGGAAGATAAAATCATCATTTCTAATGGAACAATAATTTTGATTTTTGGAAAACATAACACACAGTTTCAGTTGATAATTCAGCATTCTTATTGTGAGTATGCTTACTGTGGTGGTTTGATCCAGGTGTGCCCCATAAACTAATTTTTTTTCTGAATAACTGAACCCCACCTGATGGCAATTTGGGACATGGAACCTTGTTGGAGTTATGTTTTGGGGGATGGCCTCATGAGTGTTAGAGCCAGCGTTCCCTTGCCAGTGTTTGGTACACTCTATTGCTGCTTTTGTCCACATGATGTTGGCCAGGAGGTGATGCCCAGCCTCTGCTCATGACATCATTTTCCCTGCCAACATGGAACTTCCACTTGAGTGTGAAAAGCAAAGAAAACCCTTTTCTCTGAAGCTGCAATTTTGATCAGGTTCTTTCTGCCAGCAAATAGAAAGCTAACTACAAGACTTCCAAAGAGCCTTAATCTCTAAACAAATGAAAAGATATGTCATGAGCATAGATTGAAAATTTCTGCAAGGTGAAATGATAATTCTCTCCAATTTGATGTACGTTTAACATAATCCCTATCAGTATGGCCAACTGGATTTCAGTAAACACAAAGATGTTTATTCTTGCGTGTATATGGAAGAGTAAAGCTTAAAAAAATAAAAAAAATAAGGATTGGAGCATGAGGAATCATTTCACTTTAAGGATTTAAGGATTAAGGATTAAAAGACTTACAAAGAAGTAACTAATTAAGATTTTATGTTAGAAGAATAAAGAAAATGAACTTTAAAGATATTTTTTTCTATAGCCAAAGTGGAGATAGAAAATTGCTTTGTCAGACTGTATATGTTTGTGTTGTCATTTACAACCAGCATGGTGTTCCAGTGTTAATAGTATGGAAAGGTTTAAGTGTTTGGAAAAATTATAGTATTTAGTAACTCTGTGTTTTCTTGCAGAACTTGACATAGTCAAATGATTATTTTGATATCACAACAATACTCCTGGTGTCAGACTTCGTTTCATGTCAGTGGTTTCTGTTTACTCTAGCTGTTGTTGATCAGTTTCCCCTGGCAGCTTATGCAGTGCCTTCCAGCACTACACTAACTACCATCTGGGGGCTGGATATCATTCTGGACCTCACAGGGTATCTCTATGCTGTTAGATGGCTTCCTGTGGTTTCTTCTGCAACAGGATTTTGCCTCAAGCCTGGGGTGTGAATTCAAGAGCTTTGACAAAATCCTGTCTTGTTTTTGGGACCTCATGGGTTACTTTGGTCAGCAACTCAGTGAAGGAAGGAGCCAGCGACCAGAACTAGGAGTTGCCAGACTGATAGATTTTTCAAAGGCTTAGACTCCCCCTTCTATTCACAGCCCCTTTTGCCAGATAACACCCACTACCTGCTCAATATGATAAAGTCTGCAAGTGAGGATTTCGAACTTTTGAACCACTTATGGCTTAGCTTCCTGCTTAAGTCACCCCGCCCCCCCCTGCATCCACTACCCCTCTTTGACAAACTCTCACTTTTCCTCACTGGTCTGTGTAGAGTTTACAGTCAACCTGGTTAGGAAGCGCATGTCAGGGAGAATATGCAGCATTTGACTCTCTGGTCTTTTGAGAGTTCCCTTAGTAAGATCTGCTCCATGTCAGACCATTTTTCTCTAAGTTTTGATGTGTCATTTTTCCTTTCTTCTGAGTAAAATTACATTGTGTAAATAAACCACAGTTTTGTTATTCATTCCTCCATGGATGGGCATTTGGGTTGATTCCAATTCTAGGCTATTGTGAATTGGGATGTTATAAATATAGTTGAACAAATGTCTCTATCCTGAGATGTGACATCTTGCGGATAGATGCCTAGTAGAGGAATAACTGGGTCCATTGGAAGTTCTATGTCCATTCTGTTTAGGAGTCTCCAGAGTACTTTCCTTAGTGTTTGACAAGGTTGTAATCCCACCAGCAGTGAATGAGGGTTCCTTTTTCCCCTCATTCTCTCCAGCACCTGTTGTTGTTGGATTTCTTTATGATTGCCATTCTGACTGGAGTAAGGTGGAATGTCATTGTGGAATTGATTTGCATTTCCCTGATGCTTAAGGATGCTGAGCACTTTCTCAAGTGAGAAAAGGCCATTTCCTCCTCTGTGAATTCTTTGTTGAGATCTGTGCCCCATTTTGTTATAGGGCAGTTTGAGTTCTTGCTGTTATTTTTTTTTTTTTTTGAGTTCTCTGTAAATTCTAGAGATTGGGCCTTTGTCTGAGTTATAGATGGCATAAACTATCTCCCAGTTTGATGGGGGGGGTCTATTGGCTCTGAGTATGTTTTTTTTTTTTTTTGTCTGTACAGAAGCTTTTGAGCCTGATCAGGTCCCACCAGTTAAGTGAGTGATTCAATTCCTGGGCTGCTGGAGACTTGCTCAGGAAGTTTTTTCCTACTCCTAACTTGTGTTGGTAGGGTTCCTCCTATTTTTTCTTCCAGATTATTCATGGTTGTTTGATTTAGATTGAAGTCTCTGATCCATTTGGAGTTGATTCTAGTACATGGTAAAAGGATTGGGTCTATTTTCATTTTTTTGCACGTGTTTATCCAATTTGTCCAGCACCATTTGTTGAAGATGCTATCTTTCATCCAACGTACATTGTTGGCATTCTTGTAAAAGACCAAGTAACTGAAGTTACTTCCATTAAAAGCTGGGTATTCAATTCAATCCCACTGGTCTGTCTGTCTGTTTTTCTGCCAATATCATGCTGTTTTAGTTACTATGGCTTTGTACTATGTATTAAAGTCAGGCATTGTGATACCTCCTGAGTAAGTTTTTTTTTTTTTTTTTTTTTTTTTTTTTTTTTTTTTTTTTTTTTTTTTTTTTTTTTTTGGTTTTTTTTTTTTTTTTTTTTTTTTTTTTTTTTTTTTTTTTTTTTTTT
>PVHP010032790.1:0-20080 GCA_004024765.1 Zapus hudsonius | reverse complement strand
TCCAGCCCCCAGAAGGCAGTTAGTGTAGTGCTGGAAGGCACTGCACAGGCTGCCAGGGGAAACTGATCAACGACAGCTGGAGTAAACAGAGACGATTGACACGAAACACAATCTGCGGCCATGAGTAGGCTGACCACACCTCCTACTGGGAGAGAACAGCGAACCAACAAAGGAGCACTTGGTGTAATGGAGGAGCCTCGGCCTGGGGGTGACAATCAACAGCTTTCAAATTCGACCAATTTTCCACTCAGTGAGGGGGACCCCTTGTTTGGAACTAGGGATTCCGGGCGATAGGCACCGGATCCCGTACTTTTGGGCTCCCAAAACAAGATGCACCATGGGAGCGAGTGACTGGGAGACTACTAAAAATAGAATCTAGGTAATCCAGAATTGTGTATATTTGTTAACATACACTGATCTCACTCTCCGATGGAGATTGTGTTTGTATTTTTCAGGATGCAGCGAGAGAGCTGGGGCCCATCTAACCCTACCAACCGACCGTAGGCCGATAGCTGAGATTCTGGCAAGAGAGGACCCACCACAGTCATATCGTGGAGGATCCAAATGGAACCCCGCAGAGAATGTTGAGATGAACAAGGGGCCCACAGCCACAGCCATTAAATCAACACAGGATAAGCCAGTGAGACAGAAACCAATGATTTCGACACAAAGACCTCTAAGCTCACAACCTTAAAGCAGCCTTAATACTCATCCACCACGACTCAGGGAACTATGCGGAAGAGGAGGCGGAAAGATTGTAAGAGTCGTGGTGGGGGAGATTATCCAGAGGCATGGCCAGGAGAACCTGGCTGAATACTAGGCTATCCATGGTCCCCTGTCACAAGGAATGATCCAGACGACCCATGGAGGAGGTTATCCAGTGGAGGGGGGAGGGGAGGGCAGTGGGGAATTGGGGATAACAACTCATTGTTTGCCCACTAAATGTTGTAACTCATTATAGACAATAAATTAAAAAAAAAAAAAAAGAAGTCTGATCATAGCCTGCAAAGTACAGGCATGGAGAGGAAAAGGGAGCAGCAAGAACGTTAAGAGACAGAGGATGGGGAGAAGCGCTTTGAAGCACTGTGTTCTGGGCATACGTGGTGGTTGCATTTATGACCTTACAGCAACTCCCAAGACCCATAATATATTTGGCTCATCAACGTCATCATGGATAATGGAGGAAGGCACACAAACACAGAAGTCATCAAAGTAGAAGAGGAACTAGTTGGAAAGACAGGGATTCAGAGAAAGGGGACAAAAAAAAAGGTAGTGGGAAGACATTATGATCAAAATACAATTTGTACATGTATGAAAAATGTCAAAAAGAAAGTTTTTAAAAACTAGGCAAGGTGGCACATGCCTTTAATCCCAGCACTTGGGAGTCAGAGGAGGGAAGATAACTGTGAGGTGGAGACCACTCTGGGCTAGAGTGAGACCCTACCTCGAAAAAAAAATGAAGGAAGGGAAGGAAGGAAAAACAGAAGCAGTGTTGGCACTGGCTGGAGCTATTCTATTATCCACTTTCCTCACTTCTCTGACATTCTAAGCCCAGTGCAGTACTTGGCTCTATAGCTAATTAAATCATATTAAACTATATAATGACTATGAATTTGCAGAGTCTAGTGAAAAGGACTATTTAATGAGTGATCTGATGTTAAGGACAAATGAACTGACTTACTACCACCTAGTGGTTAATATCTGTTGCTACACAATGTATAAGGGTGTGTAAGTATACAGAAACACATATATACATGCACACACATATCAATCTCCTGGACAAAATGCTCAGTTGTGTACAGAAAAATAAAACTACTACATGAAGGTTAAGTAAAAGGTCAGCTATTGTAGTATGAAATATTAATTGTGTTGGATATTTTAAAGTTAATACTAATGGGATATAGATAAAAATATGTATTTTATATACTTATTTGCAAGCAGAGAGAGAGGGAGGGAGGGAGGGAGGGAGGGAGGGAGGGAGGGAGATAGAATATGGGCACACCAGGGCCTCTAGCCACTGTCAATGAACTCCAGATGCATGCACCATGTTGTGCATCTGGCTTATGTGGGTACTGGAGAATGGGCGCACCAGAGCATCCAGCCACTGCAAACAAACTCCAGACACATGTGCCACCTGGCTTATGTGGGTACTAGGGAATTGAGCCCAGGTCCCTAGGCACTAGAGGTAAGTGCCTTAACTGCTGAGCCATCTCTCCAGCCCCCCAAAATATGTAGCTTTAAAAACCTGTATCTGGGCTGGAGAGATGGCTTGGCAGTTAAACATGCTTGCTTGTAAAGCCTGGTGGCCTGGGTTCAATTCTCCTGTACCTACATAAAGCCAGACACACAAAGAGGTGCATATGTCTAGAGTTCTTTTGCAGTGGAAGGAAGCCCTGGAGTGTCCATACTCAGTCTCTTTTTCTTCCTCTTTCTCTTTGTCTCTCTCAAATAAATAAATAAATAAATAAACTATTAAAGATATATTATTATTTATGGGGCAGGAGAGATGGATCAGCAGTTGAAGGCGCTTGATTACAAGGCCTGAAGGGCTGTGTTCAATTCCACAGAACCCACGTAAAGCCAGATGCACAAAGTGAAACATTTCTGGAGTTCATTTACAGTTGCAGTCGGCCCTGGTATGCCCAGATAAACTCTGTCTCTGTGTGCCTACCTCATATTCTCTCTCTCCCCCCTCTCTCATTATATGTATAATTTTTAAAAGCTTATAATCTCAGACTTTCACTTTTGACCCTTTAGAGATCCTAGTACCAGATCACCTCAGTCACCATGAACAACTATAGAACTGTCCAGAACATGGGTTAACGTGCTTTCAGCATACTGGTCACTGAGAAAAGAGAACCAATCTTGGTGAGTATCACATACACCCTGCTTTCTATCTGAAAGCAATTTCCAGAGCAGTGTCAAGAAGAGAAACCCAAATAGCATTGGAGCTAGGTTGAGTAGACAGAAGAGTTCGAGGTTACTGGCTGGCTGGAATGTGTAGAGCAGCCCTGGACTCTGGCCCAAACTAAGCTACATAAGCAATGGGAGAATGTACAGAGGTCAGGCAAAGAAAACCTATGAAAAAGCTGCGAGCTAAACAAGGAGAACTCATATAGGCCAGTAAAAAACATTAAGTGTCCCACAGAGCTGGAGAAAGGGAAATAGAAACTACCAACATTAAAGAGGGCCCCAGAAGACCCTGTAATAGGTGCAGGGCTGACCTGTTCTACAGTAAAGCCTGGACAGTTTCTAACAGAGAGGGAAATGAGCCTCAAGAGATGAGGATGGTCTGCTAGTTCCTGCCAGATACAACTGATTGCCATTGAGCATCTATAGCCAAAGTCACTGGATCAAAGAGCAGGAGGAGAAAAAAAGTCCATAAAAACCGATCCTGCAAATGTCTTTGAAACTGAAGGTAAATGCAAACAAAATAAAGGAATAAGCCATGTATCTTACTAGAGAAATGAAACCTATAAAAAGGAACCACAAAGGAAATTCTAGAAATAAAAAGTAAAATAACATGGAAAACTCACTAATTTGACCTACAGACAGATTAGACCCAATACTAGAGGTCAGTGAATATAAAAACAAAGCAATATAAACTTATCAAATTGAAAGGCATTAAAAAATCATGGAAAAAGCATAACTCACACCTAACTGCTAAAAATCAATGAAGGAAAAAAAAAAACTTCATGACAGCAGCCAGAGGGGTCACAGGTGCAAGGCACCACTAACTTCTCATTGGAAACCACGCATACACCACAAGAAAACATCTTTGACATGACCAGAAGAAAAAGACCTTTGACTTACACCTCTATATCCAGTAAAAATAACTTCAAGGAAGTGATGGCAAAATGGTTGTTCAGTCAACAAAGATCTACACTAAAAAAAAAAAAAAGTAATAATTCAATGAGGTTCACAGAAAATTATTCCAGACAGAAGCTAAGATCCATGCAAAATGAAAAGTACCGAGAAGAAGTTTTTAAAATACAACTGTTCGTTTAAAGCAAAAACAGTACTGTAGGGCTGAAGAGATGGCTCAGCGGTTAAGGCACTTGCCTGCAAAGCCTAATGACCAGAGTTCAATTCCCTAGTACTCATGTAAAGCCAGATGCACAAAGTGGCACATGCATCTGGAGTTTGTTTGCAGCCGCTGGAGGACCTGGTGCACCCATTCTCTCTCTGTCTCTCTTACATCTCTCTCTGCTTGCAAATAAATAAATAAAAATAGTTTTTAAAAATATATTGTAAATTCAGGCATGGTGGTATAAGACTTTAATCCCAGAGGCAAACATAGGAGAATCTTCGTGAGTTCAAGTCCACCCTGAGACTACATAGTGAATTCTAGATCAGTCTGAGCTAGAGCAAAACCCTACCTCGGAAAAACAAAACAAAACAAAACACACGCACGCACGCGCGCGCGCGCGCGCACACACACACACACACACACACAAAAAAAAAAAAAACCCAACCAAACAAAAAATGTTAACAACGCTGCACCATTTGTTACATACATGAAAATCAATTGGATACTGGTACAGAAGACAGGCAATAGTGACTCCGGAAGCCCCATGATAAGATGAAATCACCCATGGTGGCCCCAGAGCATTGTCCAGGACAGAACACACCAAGATGAGCACAAAATAGAACACTGAAATATTTAAGAACTAAAGAGAAACAGTCTTCATCCTTAGAGGCTAGCATACAAATGTCTGCGTGTCATTTAATGTCTATCCAACATGCACTTAGTATTTTAAAGGCACTGTATGCTATGCTAAAACCGAAAATCTTATCTAACCTGAGAGCAAATTAGCTTTTAACTCTTAATTATAAGAAGTAAACCAAGTCCTTACTGCTGAAATAGGAAGTAGAGAACATATTTTTATGCTAGAACCTGGAACATGGGAAATATTAAAATAGTCATCCAAAGATACAGCTGCTCGATGTCATAAATTAATGCACTATTCATAGTATAACACATAATATAAACAAAACTGAATTTTCTCTAATACTCTATAAATCAGTATTTTAAAATAGCAAAAGTAAACAAGGTTGAGACCACCATGTGTCTCATAGGTTGTAAACAGCACTGAGCATGCTAACAGGTGAGTTTTCTGATAGGTGTCAGAATGCTGAAACATTAACCACTAATGAAAGCCTTCTACACAGTGTTCCTTACTTGGGAGAAAACAAATATTAAACAGCCTTTGAGCCCTTCACATAGAAGAATGTGGAATGGGGGAAACTTGGAAACAAAAGACAGGTAAATAAAGATACACACTGTCTCAAGAGAAAGTCTGGGGGGGAGGTAAACCTCTGGAGAGGTATCAGTTCTTCACTAACCTCAAATCTAACAGCTAATGCTGGAATGATATCTGATGTAAACATCACTAGGCACAATCAACCTGCCCAGCACAAAATAGAAGCTCTTAAGGACTTGTTGCCTAACAGACTTTACAGGTAGTAAAGACCACAGGCAAGGCAAACCTGCCAGACTTCACAATGCCAGCCCAAAACAATACTTTGCATATTAACAATAAATGTGATTAATAATTGATTTATAAATAATTACAACAAAATAATAGTTTACTAAAACATTTCACACTAAAGAAAATATAGTATTTAACATAGCAAATAGTCACTTAAACCAAATGCTCACAAACACGTTTTAAGTTTGAGGCAAATTCAATAAAAATAGTTTATTTCATGACAATGTTTGTGAGGTCTTGCTGGTCTGATTTGGCATTCAGCCTAAGGCTCCAACTTATGAATATATATTTTCAAAATTTATATATTTTTTAACCTGCACACCCACCTATGGGGTAAAAACCCAGTGAGCTCATTTCCACTAACAGCTTTAGACGTCTTCACTGGACAGCTCTGAGAGGAGAGCTGCCTGCTGGACTCGCTCACAGTATTCAGAAAACACCACAAGGAAACAGCAAGGAGAAAAGAGCTGCAGAAGCAACCAGCTCAGCCACACTATCTCACCTGCTGCATCCGCATGGAGCCTAAATGACATGAGCTTCTTTTCTTTGTCAGCTTAACAACAACAACAACAACAAAAATCAAGTCTACAACCACTTGTAGGGACCAATGTGTTTTGGGGGGGATATAGAAACTATAGAGAAAAATGACGGGTGGTCCATCATGTGCCGGGGTGAACACATAGAGAATAAGCCAATTATCGCCCCTGTCCTACCTAGACTGCTTATACGCTGACCATAAATGCTAAATATCAGATGTTCTACAAAAATTACCCATCTTTCAAACTGTTCTATTGATCATAATCAAGGAACTACTTTTAAAAGGCAACCTCATAAAGTATTGTGCTTCACACTACATGGTAAGGATAAATCCTGATGTCCTAGGGTCTTTCAAAAGGTGAGAAAGGATGGGTCATTATACAGCTCAAGGCTGACAACAGTCTTGATTTCAAAACTGTCCCTCCTGCTGGTGGTACCTGTCAGGTGGGGCACTTGTTCTCATATACCAAAGTGTCTAGAGATGTGATTAGAAGCAGTTAGCACATGAAAGTCAAATGGTGAAGTGGCAGAAATATGTAAGTACAATAAACAAATATCTCTTTCTGTTTTCAGGCAGAACATGAAGTCTTCACTCATATCCTCGCAGCCAAGTCTATAGGACACCTCAGGGTTTCTATAGAGAATGTGACGGCTCACACAGCACCACTATCTTGGATTCCTCTTGCTGGACAGAAATCCACAGGGTGAGGGGTTCAGAGCAGCCTCTTGCTTGCCATGTCCCCAGCACGACACAAACAAGGTAGAGTCTCAGACAGCTAACTCATCAGCATGCTCAAGCACAGAGGTCAGGTATGTCCTTCCCTTGTGAACTCCATGAGAAGAAATAGCAGGTAGTGGATGGAGGACGGAAAAGATTATGCCTAAAAAGCAATCCAGAAATGCTTAATTATTTCAATGGTAGATACTAATTTGATTTTTCTTCAGATATGCCAAACCCTAACTGCTAGGACCTACAGCACAATACAAGGTAGCCTGCAACCTGAAAGAACAAAAGCAGTGAAATATTACAAAGCCACTAAGAAGCTGAAAGCTAGCTGCTTTGCTGCTTTCTTCTCTGAGAAAAAGGGGGAACACAGAAAAGGCAGCCAGGACTAAACATACTGAGAAATCCTACCAACCACAGGCTGGCTACTGGAGCTACAACTATACCACAAACTGCAACTTAAAAGCCTAAAGATGTAATTAGTTCCAGGCACACAGTTTCTGTGGAAGAAAAGTACCTGAAGCCCACCTCTGTCTTCTTTTAAGCAGCCTAACAAAAGCAGTTGAGAAAAAAAAAGAAAAAGAAAAGGAAAATACCCACAACTTTTAAAACAATCCTTCCCCTCTCCTACCCAGGGATAAGGGGAGGCATGTACACACTCGGAACTCGTTTTTAGTTATAGCTAAACAGCTGTTAAATACACAAGATATTTTTAAGCCTAGTTAACTACTCGGGTATCTATATTGAATTGCAACATAACACTTAAAATTATCCAATGAGGCAACCATTTGGTTTCCTGATTCCAATTGAAACACTTTGTTTACAGAAAATTTCCATTACAAACCAAAGACACGTAAAAATTAAGCAAATTAATTGTTCCACAGTGGTTATAATAATCATATAAAAAGTAGTTCTTAAAAATATATTTAAATTGTACATCTCAGTTATAACCCTAGTCAAAATTTTCTTAAAAGTATTCCTATCCAAACATTCTACATGATCCTGTAATAGCACAAATGAAATCATCAAGCATTCGGCCCCTTACCCAATCACACTCAAAATTACAGAAGATACAATTCTCACAAGTTGAAAATAAGTATATGGAGATGGGGAGATGGCAAAGCAGTTTAAAGCAGTTTCTTGCAAAGCCTGCCACCCCAGTATCCATGTAAAACCAGATACACAAAGTGATGTATGTGTCTGGAGTTCATATGCAAGAGGACCTGAAATGCATGTCTCTCTCTCTCTGTCTCTCTCTCTCATACTCCCTCACTCTCAAATATTTTAAAACTAAGTATATGAGAAGACTTTCAAACTTACAGTAATCAAAAGTAAATATGTACCAAGATTTCATTTTTGCTTTCCAACATGCAAATTTCCCCAACCAGGAGTACTCTTAATAATAACAGAACCAAGCAAATAAATATCTATGACACTTTACCAAAGTCTGTGGGTAGTTTAAAACAATTTTTAGAATGCAATGAAAAATATGCATTTACCAAACTTATTGTGTGTGAAACTGCTTCAGTATGTCTATGTTCCCCACGTGATCTTGGTAGCATTAACCACACCATTTGCTACATCTTTTGTGGAAAAGGTAGGTAGAGCTTGCAAGGTCCTCTCTGATCACCAGAAAGCAGAGGAAAGAGCAAGCTTCTATCTACAGAGCCCACCTTCAGCAACACCGTCAAAGACACAGGGAAAGTGCTACAGAGATTTTGGAGTCCTCAACACAGCTGCTTACCAACAAAGTAATGAAGATACATACAGTGAACTAGCAGAAAGTCACAGCTCCAGGAAACAGCACCTTGTTTGAGAATAATGTCTCCAAGTACAACCTGGTGGGATTTAGGTGAGAATTAAGTGGGTACCTGTGGCCTAAAGAGGGGAGGTATTATGTAGGGAATCCAGGAAAGATGGACTTCACACAAATTTTAGAAAGTACATTTAAAAAATAAATTTTCAAGCACAAAAGTATCCTAGGAAGACAACAATCTACCCTCAGGATACACCTGCACCATCCTCTGGGGCACCCACCCACTTCACACTCTGCACACTACCTCCAACGCTTTTCCCTTATTGCTCTGCCTAGCTCCCACTTTTCTTTCAGGTAGCAGATTAATGTCACTGGAGATTGACCAGAATATATAGACAGAGGAGCAGAACAAAGTTTAAAAAGGCAGGTAGGTGGGTTGGGGCTCAGTGTCCTGTACAAGATGGAAAGATAAGCATACTCTGCCTCAAGTGTGAGCTTTTGTGAAACCAGTTAGGGATGGTGTGCAAGACACCACAACTCAGTTGTACTTTCAGTTCTAGCTGTTCTCTCCTCGAAAGCTCCTTGGGCCCATCCAGGTCCAGCTGTGTGACTATCTTGGTTGTCTGTGCATCTGGCTGGGATTCTCAAGGTCATGGAGCCCCCTCTATGTTATTTTGCTTTAGCTGATGGTCATCATCTTCCTCCTCATCTCACCTGAGTCTACAGACTCACTGTCGGGGTCACCTGCAGCCCCATCTCCACCTTCTGCTCTTCAGTGTGCAGCTAGGCACCGAGCTCCTCCGTGCTCTTCTACTGTCCTGCCGGCCTTCGTGGCCTCTTTTTTTCCCCTTTAGGCATCTCAGCAGCGTTGGCGGCTACAGCAGTCCCTCAAACTTACCCTGGATATTAATTTTTTTTAATGTGACTGCTGGAATATTCTGTGGGTGGCTTTACTTCTCTAGTGGGCAGTATTGTCTTAGACAATATTCTTAGCATTAATGACAAACGTGAAAGTAGTGGGCAAAACCTCAGACCATCTGAAATCTGTATGTTACCATGTACGGTAGGTGGAATCCTTAGACAAAGTGAATGTCATTAGAAAATGCTGAGTATTCTGAAGAAATGGCAACAGGGAAAATTGGAACTGGGATGGTGTTGCATCCCTCTTTCCTTTCCCCTTCTCTGTTTCCATCCTTCCCTTCCTGTAGGGTTTGATCTCCAGTACCAGGCTCAAGAGACTGGCAGTTTGGAGCACTCACCGTTACAGAAAAGACTCCAGAGCTAACTCCAGCCTCAGTTGGGAAGTACAGCATGCTATATTTAACTGTGTCTACATGGGCTCAGGAGCAAGAGAAGTGCTAAGTCTGACCCAGTTCTATAAACAGCATTTCTATCCATCCATCCACTCAAGTTAGAAACCTTATTATTCACTCTCTTATTTTCGCCTTCCCAATCTCATTACCCCCAACCCAACTACATTCTGGGATTCCAGCCTCTCTCACAAATCCAGCTGCTTCCTTCCATGCTATCTGTCAAGATAGGGAAGGTTTCCAGTCATGGCTCCTCTCCAAACTCCATGCCTCCCAGTTCCTCCTCAACACCTCTGTCAAAGTTCATTCTAAATTTTCAGAACTCCTGGGTTAATTAAGTGTTCACATGTCTCTCGTCTCATTTCCCACTAGCACTCTCTCCCATACCCTTTGTCTCAGACACAACTGCCATTCCACTAGAATGCAAAGCCTGCATTCTCCTCTTTTCTGCTCAAACTTTGAGTCCCTAATCAAATGTCATCGTGTCTAAGGAAATTTCTCCCAGAATCTTATAGAAAAATCTTGCCATCTTTCCCTGAGTATTTTGTTCTTAGGTCCCCAGAGCAAGAATGCTATATGCTAAAGTCACCATTATGCTTTCATAACAGTACCACTAAAGAAAAGACTACTCCTAATGCTTTTTTATTTTTATTTATTATTTTTTTGTCCTTGACTAAGGCAAGTATATTCCCAGCTGCCCTTACAGTGAGCCTGGCTATGTGACTAAGATTTGGCTAATGGAATGTCAACAAAAGTAAGGAACTACAAGGCTCATAAAAATTTCCTACGTGTCTATGCTCTTTCCTCATTTAATGACTGAATGCCAAAACCAAGGGTGACCTTTAGATACTGTTATATTTATATAAGATAGGAAAATGCCCACAGTTTGGTCTCTCAGTAACTGAAATTGCACTTTTGTCCCCTTACATAAGTCACTGGACTGTAACACAAGCAAAAATTCAACTGACATAAACTAGGGAATGTCAGATATATTTTGCTATACTAGTCAGGCTACTTTAGTGACTATATAAAATTAATATCAACATCAAAGCACACTAAATACTTCATAGAAATGCTATCTGTTTTTACTGATTTTAAGCACGTGTGCATCCATCTATCAATCAATCTATCTATCTGGTATATGTGTGTGTTTGGGGGTGGGGGGCATGTACATGCCACAGTGAATGATGGAGATCAAAGGACAACTTTCAGGTCGTCCTTGTCTTCCGCAGGCCGGGGTGATTTGCACACTGGGACTCCACTACAGCTCCTGGCTTCTGTGTGGGATCCGGAGATCTGATCTCAAGTCCTCAGAGCTGTGCCGGTGCCCCAACCTGAGTTCTGTTTTGAAAACACTCTTCAGATATCTGTACACCAGAAGGAAATCCTGACTAACAAAAACCTCTCAAGAAAGTTAAGAAATGTGTTTTGAATGAAAGAATAGTTTAACTCTAGGATAAGTAAAGAAATATTTAGTGGAAAGGAAGAAAAGAATTGATGTCAACCTTCAAACAAAGCTAAATAATCTCACTCACTATACAATTTTCCCAAAGTAAACCACAACCTCTGCCATAAGCATATTATTCACGTTAAACTTTGCGCTCTTCATTATAACAACAAAGTTTTTTTTTAAATAAAAATCCTTTTTATACCACAGCTGAGTCTGGGGAGCTGTTACAAGTATAGCAAACATCCTAACCTCTAGTGTTTGGGACCTGCTGAGTCTGAACCAGGGACCAGACATTTACACTCTTTCAAGGAAGGTTTCTCAGGAAAATTTGACTACAGGCCCATATCAGAAAGAAAATTTTTGTGAAGACAAAAAAGTCTGAAGTAGCCATGATAAACTGGGTATGATGGTGCAAACCTGCAATCCCAGCACTCAGGATTTAGGAATATGGGATACAGTGAGTTCCAGAGCCAGACAGTCTGAGCTACATAGTAACAAGATTTTGTTTCCCAAAAAAGGAAGGCAAGGCAATTGAATGGATGATTGATAGATGT
The DNA here is from genome assembly GCA_004024765.1 of Zapus hudsonius. Taxonomy (NCBI): domain Eukaryota; kingdom Metazoa; phylum Chordata; class Mammalia; order Rodentia; family Dipodidae; genus Zapus; species Zapus hudsonius. The sequence continues at coordinate 8,257 of PVHP010032790.1, read as the reverse complement.
AGATACATGGGTCTTTCATACATACACACACACATACATACATACATACATACACACATACATACATAGCAAAGAATGACATATTAATGAATGGTGTAACATGGCACTATAGAGTAACTAAAAAACAATAAAAACAATGTCAGCTTGTGAGGTGACAGAAAAGCTTCTCTTAAAATCCTTTCTTATATATAGCTAACACTCTACTCTGCAGCTCTGAGAAACAAGTCAAGGGGTTGTGGAATGAAGGAAGATGACCTGAAAAAGTTTATCTTTAAAATTACTAAACAGAAGGAAAAATTCATCTCTTTAACACCTCTAATAAACAAATAGCTATGAAGCATGGAATTCAAAAGGAGAGAATAACTTTGTCTCATTTGTATACACTTGTAATGATTTATAATTTTCTTTTTCTTTTTTTTAAATATATTTTATTTATTCATTTTCAAGCAGAGAGATACAAAGAGAGAGAGAAGCACCAGGGGCACCTCCTCGTGGGTCTGGCCTATGTGGGTCCTAGGGAATTGAAACGGGGGCCTTAGGCACTGGAGGCAAGTGCCTTACCCGCTGAGCCATCTCTCCAGCCCAGGCTGACCTGGAATTCACTGTGTAGTCTCAGGGTAGCCTTGAACTCATGGTGATCCTCCTACCTCTGCCTCCCGAGTGCTGGGATTAAAGGCATGCGCCACCACGCCCAGCATAATTCATAATTTTAATATACAAAATCAGCACATAAGATGTGCATGTATGTAACCTATTGAGAAAGTAGTGGGAGTCGACTGGCAAGAGGGGCCATGAGTGGTAGGGGAGAGAGTCTAAGCCTGTGAACACTTAGATCAGTCTGACAACCCCTGGCTCCAACCACCGGTTCCTTTTCTCACTGAGATGTTGACCAAAGCAACCCATGAGGTTCCAACAACAAGACAGAATTCTGTCAAAGCTCTTTAGTGCCTTCCCCAGGCCTGAGGCAAAAACCTGTTGCTGAAGAAACCACAGAATGCCACAGACCAGCATCGAGAGACACTTCGAGGTCCAGAATGGTGTCCAGATCCCAGAAGGCAGTTAGTGTAGTGCTGGAAGGCACTGCACAGGCTGCCAGGGGAAACTGATCAACGACAGCTGGAGGAAACAGAGACCACTGACAGGAAACATAATCTGCAGCCATGAGTAGGCTGACCACACCTCCTACTGGGAGAGAACAGCGAACCAAGAAAGGAGCACTTGTGTAATGGAGAAGCCTGGGCCTGGGGGAGAAAATCAACAGCTTTCAAATTTGGCCAAATTTTCCACTTAGTGAGGGGTACCCCTTGTCTGGAACTTGGGATGCAGGGCGATAGGCACCGGATCCCGTACTCTTATGCTCCCAAGACAAGATGCACTACGGGAGCGATTGACGGGGAGGCTACTAAAAATAGAATCTAGGTAATCCAGAATTGTGTATATTTGTTAACCTACACTGACCTCACTCTCTGATGGAGATTATGTTTGTGTTTTTCAGGATGCAGTGAAAGAGCTGGGGCCCATCTAACCCTACCAACCGACCCTAGGCCGACAGCTGAGATCCTGGCAAGAGAGAAGCCACTACAGTCATATCGTGGAGGATCCATATGGAACCCCACAGAGAATGATGGGATGAACAAGGGACCCACAGCCACAGCCATTCAATCAACACAGGATAAGCCAGTGAGACAGAAACCAATGATTTTTGACACAAAAACCCCTAAGCTCACAACATTAAAGCAGCCTTAATACTCATCCACCACGACTCAGGGAACTGAGCGGAAGAGAGGGCGGAAAGATTATGAGAGCCAAGGTGGGGAGACTATCTAGAGGCATGGCACCCCTCAGTAACAACATACTAGGGCCAGGAGAACCTGGCTGAATACTAGGCTATCCATGGTCCCCTGTCACAAGGACTGATCCAGACAACCCACGGAAGAGGATATCCAGCTGATTGGGGATGGGGGAGGGGGCATCTGGGAATTGGGGGTAACAACTCACTGTTTGCCCACTAAATAATGTAACTCATTATGGACAATTAAAAAAAATGTGCATGTAGTAGAAAGCACCAACAAGCAGCAGTCTTCTGAAGCACGATAGTTCTCCAGTTCACTGCAAAGACAACTTACCGAATTCCACCATGGTGACCCCTCCCACATCTAGAAAATGAAAGCTTCCTATTCCACCTAAAGTGCCAAGCACTTGTTTTTACTGGCTACTCAAATCCAACTGAGTTTCCTGGCATTGAACCTAGACTACACCTTCCAGTGCAATGGCTGGTAAAGCCTTGGGAGAAGGGGGGATCAATTTTTTCTTTTCCTTTCAGAGAGAGAGAGAGAGAGGCTGAGACTGCATGAGAGAATATGAGAATGGACACACCAGGATCCCCTACCACTGCAAAGGAACCCCAGATGCATGCACCACTTTGTGCATCTGCCCTTACATGGGTAGTAGGAATTCAACCCAGGCTGCCAGGCTTTGCAAGCAAGTGCCTTTAACCACTGAGACATCTCTCCAGCCCAGAATTTTTTTCTTAAAAGACTAGAGTGCTTTTCCAGTACAAAAATTGCCACAGATGAAACCCAAATCATATTCCAATAAAGCATTACAAAAGGAGGCAGAGGGATCTTGAGGCATTCGAACTCTGATTTTGAGGCACCATGAAATGCCCTTCTGTATTTATTGTGTTCATTTATATAAATGTATGTGTATACAAGTTCTGTCATACAAAATTTTTAAAATATCATGTATTCACCCTCTATATTGGCATGATATTAAAATACTACAAATAATTTGTATGTTATTGACTGTCTTCAACTATAGCCACAAAGCCCTGAGGGTGAAACTGCTGCTTCATTCACTGACAAACCTATAGTGAAGGGACAGGTACTTTACAAAAACAGATGGGCAGGAGAGCCTGAACCATGGACCTCTAGAGCACCCATGTAAATATCTGGGCAGAGGGGAAAGGGAGAGAGGGGAGGGAGAAGAGGGAGGGAGGGAGGGAGGGAGAGAGAGAAAGAGAGAGAGAGAAAGAGAGAGAGAGAGCGCTCTAGAATTTGTAAGAGACTGTCTCAAGGAAAAACCAGAGGAATCACCTGATGTTCTCTGGTTGCTGCAGGTGAATACATGGGAATGCCATAATAGTGTGCACACACACACACACACAAATCATACATAGAGGGCTGGGGAGACAGTTCAGGAAAACTCTTTCAGACTTTGTTACAGAATGTTCTTTCCACATTAACCATTAAGAAACTCAGATGGCATGTACGGTTCACAAGCAAGAAGTTTTATCAGCCAAATTTCCCTGCACAGCAACACATTATTTTCTTAATGCCTAACACTCTCTTAGTAAAATCAACTTTATTTGTAACAGGGTGGCTGGCCTCAAACTCACAGTGATCTTCCTGTATAGCATCCCATTTCCCTTATACTTGCACTCTCACCTTAAGTGGTGAGTTCAACTGATGGTTTAACATTGTAACAGCAGAAGTCTATCAAAGAACCTCAACACATGAGTGACTAGATTTAAAGACAAGTGTTGGAGGCAGAGCACACCTATGAACCCAGATTCTCATGGCATCGTGCTGTCCAGGTTTGAATTCTATCGCCACTTACTTGAGTACTGCTGTCTCTGTGCCCTACACAGCTGGTCAAACAGAAACTAGCTCAGTGACCTCTTTCTGCTCTCCAGTCACTTCCACTCTTCCTTCAAATACTTCCAAGAAACCCCTGTCCAGTTTCCTTTGGTCAGCCTTCTGACCCAAGGACACTTGTGTTCCCTCTCTCTTCCAAGGCACAGCAAGACTAACATCTGCTAATTTATCATGCACTTATACTCTAGAAGCAAACTAATTTTTTTCTCCCCACTTTAATGGTCTGTAAAAGGATGTCGTTACCTGACTTCCTGTTTATGCTGACATTATTCTCCCACTCATCTATCTTAGATCCTGCATTTAAATTCTTCCTCTACCCTGCATGATAATTGTTCACCAAGTGCTATCTAGGATTCCTTAAGAAACTGTTCTTGCTTCATCTTCTCTTCTCTGTTCTCATTACCTCATAGGTCCATGAAGACAGCTCTTATGCTAACACCTAGTGAAAGACTTGGCACTGAGTAAACTCAGTTGAAAACCTCCAAAATGAATCCCAAGTCCTTCCCATGGTATTGTTGTTAAAATATCTCATTCTTATCTTATCTGCTTAGATACACTCACTTATGTATTTAATTCAAACAACCACTAGATACAAAGTACCACAGGTGATGGATGATGCTGGAAGGAAGCAAAGAACTGGGACTGGGACACAAACAAACAGAACTAAAATCCTCCCCAGCTTCTCAAGACTGTTGCTAGTAGGAACAACAAATAAGCTGGTACTTACACTAAAAGACAGTTTTTAAATGCCCCAAATACTTCTGATTGATAGATGGCTTTTGAGAAAGATAAGCAGAGGGAGGGGAAGAAGGCGTTCCAAGCTAAGAGAAAAATAAGAGGAAGAATTTCAGGAGTATTGGTTGTCAGGTGAAGAAACCACACTGGGAGGAAGAGGGCTATGCAGAGATTTAGCCCCTAGCACTTCAGGAAATGAACTTATTTGAAATGAACATACTTGGAAAAAGTTTAGCCCAAGACATAGTTAAGATAAAGTCATTAGGGTAGACACTATTGCAATGAAACTGATGTTCTAATAAAAGAGAAATGGGCACAGAGATTCACAAATACAAAAGGAGAATGCTACATGAAGATAAAGGCAGGTAATGCAGTGGAAGATAAGGAATGTCCAAACTGCCAGCAAACCAATGTAAGCCACCAGTCAGACTGTAAGCATCATAGTTCACAGAGATGAGACAAATTACACAGGACAATTATTTCCCAATGATGAGGAGTAATTATTATCACATGTAACACCACCCTGATCTTACTTACAAAATCTTTTAAGTAACTCAGAAGATCAAAGTATTTCCAAGTAACTTAAATATACTAAAACAGAGGCAAAGAAAACTTGTAGGAATCGAAAAATATTCAGCATTCAACAAAGTAAATAGTCACAAATGCCACCTAATAAAGAATTACTATGCAGGGAAAGAAACGGAAAACATAATCTGTGTTTACATGCATGCACACATACACATGTGTGTGTACAGGAAAACAACCCCAAATGGATACAACTATTAGAATGAACAGAGACAGACACTAAAGTGAATATTGCAACTGTGTACCACATATTTAAATGTTAAAGTGTAGTCTTGAACATTTAAATTTAACATTTAAAACACACACCCCCACTGGCAGAAATAACATCATACCTTATACATGTGGGGGGAAACCACTGATTTGTAATACACATCAAGAATAACTATTACAGAATTCTACTTTTTTGGGAAAAAAATTTTTACTTGGAGGAAGGAAGGGAGGGAGGGAGACAGGGAGACAAGGAGGGAGAGAACTGATTTTCAGATATACAAAAGGTGAACAAGCCAGGGGGTGCCTTTAATCCCAGCACTCAGGAGGCAGAGGTAAGCGGATTGCCTGAAGTCTGGGGCCAGCCTGAGACTACACTGTGAATTCCAAGTCAGCCTGAGCTAGCTGCCTTCACAACCCTCCAAAAGTGAACAAGTGCAACACTAATAGACTTATGCTTGAAAAAAGTATATATTAGCACAAGTACTCAGGGTGAGAGGGTGAGGACCTAAATGAAGGAATAGAGATCAATGAATTAAAGAATTATAATATGTTACTTTATATAGATAAGACGTTTTCTTATTTAAATTTATTTTATTGTTAAATAACAGTATATAGTAGGTGGTTAGGAACCTATAAATAAAGAAAATCTAAAATCATAAAAGAGAAAGTAGTAAACGTGTCAGAGGCAATACTGTCAATGTTCCACATAGAAAATGGCATAAACAATATCACTAGCGCACAGACATATAACAGGACAGAGTGATAACTAAATTTAAATGAAGAGTTAAAATAGTAAGCCAAAAGAAGTAAATCAATCAAATAATGAAAAAAAATCCAACACAGGCTAGGGAGATGGCTCAGTGGATAAAACTGAATACTGAAGTTCTATCCTCCCCAGACCCATGTAAAAAGCTGTGTTCCACAGAGGGCTCCTATAATCCCAGCTGAGATAGGAGAGATGCCCAGAAGCTTGAGAGCAAATATCAGAGAGAACAAACAAGTTGGAAAGGCAAGAAACAGTCTGAAAAGTTGACCTCCACACTTATGCCATGGTACATGTAAGCTCACTATGGGCCACACATTTGAACATATTAAAAAAAAATCCAGCTAATCCAAAGGCATCAGGGGAAAGAGAGAAAACTCTAGGGGAGGGGGAGACTAGAACACATGGGCCAAGTAGGAAATAAATGATCAGCAATCTGGATCAATTGACATCAAAACATCAACAATCACATGAAATGCAAATGGTCTAAAATACAAAATTGGGGAAAGCAGTGATTTTTAGTAACTGGCAACCAAGCTTAGTAACAAAGCAAGACCAATTTTTGCTGCTGGAAAGAAATATATTTCAAATATATTAATAAAAGTCAAAGTTTGGAAAAAGTTATATCCAGCTAATACTACTAAAAATTTAAAAAAAAAAATTTAAGATAAAATGAGCAAAAGTATACCCATACTATTACAGAGAACATCACTAGAAGTCAAGGTCATTTTATAATGATAAAAGTAGCAATTTTTAAGAGGCCATGTTAATTATGGATTAGTTAAAATGATAGACAGGGTTATATCAAATATTTCTATACCCTGTCAATATATGACAGAACAAGTATACCAAAAATCAGCAAGAGACAGATATAAGCAACACTATCAACAAACTTCATGTAGTTGGTAAGGAGAGAATATTCCACACCAAAGCAGGACACAGCAGAACAGACATTCTTCTCTAGTTCACACAGCATAGCTACCAAGACAGACCATTTTATAAGCCATAAAACAAATCCAAATAAATTAAAGGGCATGAAATGATCGAAACATGTTCTGTGACAATGAAAGTATTTTGGGAAATATAAAGATCTATGTAAAGCCCACCAATAGTCCTAAATAACAAGCCTCAAAAGATAAAGCAAGGCTGGAGAGATGGCTCGGCGGTTAAGGCACTTGCCTCCAGTGCCTAAGGCCCCGGGTTCAATTCCCCAGGACCCACATAAGCCAGACCCAAAAGGTGGCGGCCCTGGTGTCTCTCTCTCTCTCTCTCTCTCTCTCTCTCTCTCTCTCTCTCTCTCTCTCTCTCTCTCTCTCTCTCTCTCTCTCTCTCTGTGCTTGAAAATGAATAAATAAAATATTTAAAAAAAAAAGATAAAGCAAACTGCCAAATTATAAACAGAATTCAGAACAGAGTAAAAATGAAACACATGTATTTTTTTATATGGCTATAGCAAAGTTTAGGGAAAAAATTGGTGAGAAGACTAACCATATCTTGTTAGAGAGCAAAAAGTTACCAAGCCCATGGTTTCTGTTATACATGAATAGGAAAGAAAAAGAGAAAAAGAAATCCCAAATTAATCAAGAAACTAAGAGTAGAAACAATGAAACCCCAATATTCTTTTCAAATGTAAGATGCAAAAAAAATCTAAACAAAAATGAACCAAATTAATTCCAAGATCTTTTTAAAAGAACAATGTACCATAACTTTCATTTCAGAAATATACTGTCAGTTTAAGAGACTCACCAAGTTAATTTTAAAGAATGTATCTCTCTCTCATTCTCTCTTTCCATGATTCTATTAATATTGAAATATACCAAAAAAATGATACAATGAATTGTGACAAAGAGAGGGAGGTGTTTAATTTTTTAAAAAAAGACAAACTGGAGGATGGTACAGTTTCATTTTCACAAAAAGAATGAGTATTGCTTAGGCAATAAATGTCTAAATCTTTAAATTGTACACTTTAGTTAAGCATATCAAATAAAATACATAAAGACCATTTGACAAGTTTTACCCACTTAGAACTGAGTATGCTCCTTGCCCTCACCCCTCCCAAAGAAGTCTCCTTCTCCCACAGAACTCCCAGCACTAAGGAGGCAGAAGTAGGAGGATCACAGTGAATTCCAGGTCAGCAAGGGCTAAAGTAAGACCCTACCTCAAAAAAAGAAAAAGAAAAGGAAAAGGAAAAAGAAAAAGAATGGGCTGGAGAGATGGTTAAGGCACTTGCCTCCAGTGCCTAAGGCCCTGGGTTCAATTCCCCAGGTCCCACATAAGTCAGACCCACAAGGTGGTGGCCCTGGTGTGC
>PVHP010032789.1:0-20068 GCA_004024765.1 Zapus hudsonius | reverse complement strand
TTTTTTTTAATTAAAAAAAAAAGTCAGGTTGGATCAGCAGTTAAAAGTACTTACTTGAAAGCCTGATGGTCCAGGTTCAAGTCCCCAGTTCCCACATAGAGCCAGATGCACAAAGTGGCACCTGTGTCTGGGGTTCATTTGCAATGGTAGAAGGTCCTGGTGTACCATTCTCTCTCTCTCTCTCTCTCTCTCTCTCTCTCTCTCTCTCTCTCTCTCTCTCTCTCTCTCTTATAAATAAAAACGGCCAAGTGTGGTGGCATATGCCTTTAATCTCAGCCAGAGCTGGGCTATGGATAGAATCTACCCTGATTCTATCTCTATACTCTGAGGAGTGGGAGGGCAGATCGTGGGGCCCAGAATCCACCAGGGGATGGGGGAACCCTGGTATTGACAAGAGCCAGTGCCTTTGATCATTTGGAGGAACTTCCTCCTCCCCAGCAGTCTTGGGGTACTCCTGCTAACCCTGCTTCTGGGGAGGGGCCAGACCAATCATCAGATTCCAATCAGGTGGGGGTTGTCTGATCTGGTGGCTGAGAATTTAGGATCATTACTTCATCTATCTATTGAGGCAGGGGCTCACTCTAGCTCCAGGCTGACCTTGAACTCACATCAGTCGTCATACTTCTGCCTCTCAAGCACTGGCATTAAAGGCATGTGCCACCACACCCAGCCATCTATTTTTTTTCCTGGTAGGTCTGGCTCCAGCCCAGGCTGACCTGGAACTCACTCTGTAGTCCCAGGCTGGCCTCAACTCAAGGCCATCCTCCTACCTCAGGTGCTGGGGTCAGTCAGCACACCTGGCTTTTCCTATATTTTAAAAAATTACTTCATTATTATTTGCAAGGATAAAGAGAAGAGAGAGAGAAGATGGGCGTGCCAAGGGGCTCTTGCCACGGCAGACTCCAGACACATGCACCACTCTGCATCCGGCTTTACATGGGAACTGGGGAATTGAACCCAAGCCATCAGGTTTTGCAAGCCTGTGACCCCTGAGCCATCTCTCCAGCCCCTGCCTGGCGTTTTCTAGGGCAGTCTCTCAATAGGAAGACCAGACCAAGCATGGCCCGGGTATCAGGGTGGTCTTCTACACAGAGAGGGCGACCCTGTAGCCAGGAGTGAGTATGGCTGTCGGTTTAGAAAGCAGACTCAGGGGCCAGAGTCCTGGCTCGCCAGGAGGAAGGGAAGCTGGGACCTTTCTGCAGCTCTGCTCAGGCCTCGGCAGCCTTGACTTTCTCATCTGTAAAATGGGGATAATGTAAGGACGGCCAGACTTAATGGGTAGTGACATTTCCAGGAGATAGTGCACACCAGGTGCTGGCTCCAGCCCTGGCACAGAGACTCTCTGCCAAGGGGCGGCTACTGTCTGATTCCAGCTCTGCTGAGCCTGGCCCTCAGCCTGGAGCTCAAGGCAGCTCTCCCTGGACCTCAGTTTCTCCATGTGTCCTCCCAACTCTCCGGAGTAGAATGATCTCACTGGAGGGAGGACCCCTCCCACATGGGTCAGTGGGGGGGGGGGTTGGGGGGAGGGAGGCGGCGGTGCCCAACCAACATTTTCAACGGGCTGGGCGGGCAGCGCCAGGCAGGCGGGAGCTGGTCAGGTTTTTAATTGAACGCGATGCAAATGAAATGTAAATACCATGCAAATAAGCCCTTGCCAGGAGGTGCTGGGTAGAGAGCAGAGGGAGCAGGGAGGGGACTGCGGAGTAGGGATCCCTCTGGGGGGGTGGCTATGCACACCCACCCCCCGGTGTCGGCCACCCAAATTAGGCCATTTTAGTGGGGGACAGTAGCCCTTCATCTTCCCCACTGCTGCTCCAGGTGACATTTGGGGGCGCCCGCAGAAAAGGATCCTGTGGGTGGGGTGAGGCTGAGACAGACGCTGTCACCCACAGATAAGGTCATGGGGAAAGCCAGAGCCAGACACGCAGAGGCACATTTCCTCCCCAGTCTCTGCGGCTCTGAGACCCACTCAGACGAGGCCGATCACGCAGTGGACATTCGGTCGCAAACAGACCAGTGACACGTCCACGCTGCCCGCCCCGTCCTAAGGACGGCACCCAGACGGCCCGTGCTGGCTGCAGGAGGTGCACCCTGTGTGGTCAGAGCCTGGTGGCCCGACATCTTCAGGGTGGCCTGGGCCCTCAGCCCAGCCCCCAGCCCCGCACATGACAAACCTACGGCTCACAGCCATGAGCGCCCAGGCTGGTCCATCTCCAAGTACTCTGGGCCCCATCCTGGGATCTGTGGTCCCGCCAGGGTGACAGGGTCACCTTGCCAAGGGGGGGAAGATGAGGGGTGGGAGCAAAGGCTGGGCAGCATGGGCAAAGCATGCCTCTATCCACATCTGGGGGGTCCCTTCCCCCTCTCGGAGGTGACTCATGCCCGACATTTAACTCTCATTAGCGCCACGGAGCCCAGCTGGAGGGACAACTGCCAACTCGCCCCAAGCAGGCAGGGAGCTCTGGGTGGGCCGCCTTCTCAGACTCAGTTTCCCTCTGGGGGGGCTGACCAGAGCCGGGCTACGTGGGAAGCAGGGTCCATAGCCTACTGGATCTAAACCAGGGGCTGTCCTCCTCCCCAGGGAATGAGGGACTGGAGGTGGCCTCTGCCAGGATCCCCCTCCCCGGGGACGGACCCAGAGAGCTGCCCCTAAAGGAGGGGACCCCGAGCGATCCCACCGCCCCAAAGCTCGGCGGAGGTCCTTCCCGTGCCGCGGAAGGGGGGTCCGGCCGGCGATCGCGGGCGGGGGACCCTCGGGCCACGTGGGAAAGACATTGGTGCCGGCCGCCCTGCCAGCCAGGAATGCGCCCCCCGCGCCGCAGCCGCCGCCCCGAAACCGTGACTCACCCGCTGGGCGGAGGGCGCCCCGCACAGCCCCCGCCGCTGGTGCCAAGACCCCGGGGGTCGGGGCTGCCAGGACCCTCCAGGACCCTTCGCCTCGGGGGTCTCCACGCCCAGCAGAGCCTGGAGCGAGGACCAAAAAAAGGGGGGGCTGGAGAGATGGCTCAGCGGTTAAGGCATTTGCCTGCAAAGCACAAGGACCCGAGTTCCATTCCCCAGATGCGCAGGGTGGCTCTTGAGTCTGGAGTCAGGCCCTGGCACTCCCATCCTCTATCAGCCTCTTTCTCACTCTCAAATAAGTAAATAAATAATTTAAAATAAAATAAACAAACAAAAAAAGGAAGTCCATGCTCTCCAGGCTGGGAAGCCAGGGCAGTTCCCAATGCCCTCCTGCTTGAACAATAAAGCCAGGCCACCTACCTCTGAGGGCCTGTGACCTTGGTCCCTTACCCCCATGTCCCAGCCTCCTTTTCTAGTCCCTGGGGACCCATCCCATGAGGCTCCCTCTCTGCTTGCAAATATTTTTTTTTGGGGGGGGGGTTCGAGGTAGGGTCTCTTTCTAGCCTGGAATTCACTATGTAGTCTCAGTGTGGCCTCGAACCTCACTGTGATCTTACTACCTCTGCTTCCAGAATGCTGGGTTTAAAGGCCTGGATATAAATATTCCTGCCTGGTGATACACACCTTTAATCCCAGCACACTGAGGACACAGAGGCAGGAGGCGCTTCGTGAGTTCAAGGTTACCCTGAAACTACATAGTGAGTTCCAGGTCAGCCTGGGCTAGAGAGAGACCCTACCTCGAAAAACAAAAACAAAACAAAGTATTTTTAGCTGGGCGTGGGAACACTCCTTTAATCTCAGCACTCAGGAGGCAGAAGTAGGATGAGACTATGTAGTGAATTACAGGTCAGTTCGGGCTAGAGACCCTACCTTAAAAAAACCCAAAAAACCATTAGTTATTATTTATGAGAGAGTGGAGAGGGGGCACACCAGGGCCTTTTGCCACTGCAAAGACGGTCCAGACACAAGTGCCACATTGTGCATGTGGCTTTACATGGCTACTGGGGAATTGAACCCAAGCTGACAGGCTTTATAAGCAAGAGCCTTTGATTACTGAGCCATCTTCCCAGCTCCCATCCACTTCTTTTGAGACATTTATCACTGGCTAGAGAAACTGGCCAGTGAGCCCCAGGTATCCACCTGCACAGACCCCTCCTTAGCACCGAGGCTACTACACCTAGCATCTCTACATGGGTTCTAGGTTTTTGTTTATTTTAATGTTTCAAGATTACTTTATTGATGGGTTGGAGAGATGGCTCATCGGTTAAGGCACTTGCCTCCAGTGCCTAAGGCCCCGGGTTCAATTCCCCAGGACCCACATAAGCCAGACCCACAAGGTGGTGGCCCTGGTGCGCTCTCTCTCTCTCTCTCTCTCTCTCTCTCTCTCTCTCTCTCTCTCTCTCTCTCCTTGAAAATGAATAAATAAAATATTTTTTAAAAAAGATTACTTTATTGATTCACTGTTTCAAAATATAAAAAATATTTCTTTTGAGGATTAACTAGAAAGTTAATTTTTATTTAGAAGAGTAAATATGGTTTAAAACTTAGACAAAATGTTCAATGAATGATAATTAGGGGAACATTACCAAACATCTTTTTTTTTAAAAATATTTTATTTATTCATTTTCAAGCAGAGAGAGAGAGAGAGAGAGAGAGAGAGAGAGAGAGAGAGAGAGAGAGAACGCACACCAGGGCCACCACCTTGTGGGTCTGGTTTATGTGAGTCCTGGGGAATTGAACCCAGGGCCTTAGGCACTGGAGGCAAGTGCCTTAACCGCTGAGCCATCTCTCCAGCCCCATGGTTTTTTTTTTAAATCATCCATAATGAGCTAAATTTAATGAACCAATAATGAGTTGTTATCCCCATTTCCCCAATGCCCCTCTTCCCTATCCCCAATCATCTGGATATCCTCCTCCATGGGCAGTCTGGATCAGTCCATGGGGTAGGGGATTATGGATATCCCAGGAGCCAGCCCCGTTCCACCTGCCTTAGTGTGATGTTACTGGGGGGGGGGCATGTCTCTGGGAGTTACAATCTTTCCGCCCCCTCTTCTACTCAGTTCCCTGAGTCCTGGTGGTTTATTTTTTATTTTTTGTGTGTAGTAAGGCTGCAGGTTCTAGGTTTTGAACTAGGTCTTCAGTAAGCATTTTACTCCTGAGCTACCTTCCCAGCACCCCCCCCCAACACACACTTTTTTTTTTTTGAGCCAGAATCTTGCTATGTGGCCCAAGCTGACTTCAAACTTCTGGGGATCCTCCTCCTCCTTCCTCTGCCTCCTTGGTGCTGGGATCACAGGCTTGAAACAGTATCCAATCCCTGCCTTAGATTTATGTGGTCCAGGCTATCATTTCTGCTTTACAGATGAAGACTTCTGAGGGTTGGTGAGCAGCAGGTGACCCAGGGACCCATAAGAGGCACAACCTAGCCAGGCATAGTGGTGCACACCTTTAATCCCAGCACTCGGGAGGCAGAGGGAGGACCAACATGAGTTCAAGGCCACCCAGAGACTACATAGTGAATTCCAGGTCATAGTGGGCTAGAGTGAGACCCTGCCTCAAAAAAACAGACTAACAGACAAAGGCAGAACCTGAGTTTAATTAACACTCAGGGTTCTGACATCCAGCCCCTGTCCAGCTCTTTAGAGCAAATACAAGAGCAACCCCTAGCTCTAGATTGATCTCTGTCAAAACCAAACTAAAGGCTGGAGAGATGGCCCAGCAGTTAAGGTACTTGACTGTAAAGGACCCGGGTTCAATCCCCAGTACATAAAGCCAGATGCACAAAGTAGCACATGCATCTGGAGTTCCTTTGGCCCTGGTGTGCCCATTCTCTCTCCGTGTCTCTCTTGTCTCTGCTTGTAAATAAATAAATGCTTAAAAATAAATAAACGTGGGCTGGAGAGATGGCTCAGCGGTTAAGGCACTTGCCTCCAGTGCCTAAGGCCCCCGGTTCAATTCCCCAGGACCCACATAAGCTAGACCCACAAAGTGGTGGCCCTGGCACGTTCTCTCTCTCTCTCTCTCTCTCTCTCTCTCTATTTCTCTGCTTGAAAATGAATAAATAAATTTTTTAAACATTTTATTTATTTATGAGAGAGAGAGAGGCAGACAGAGAGAGAGACAAGGGCACACCAGGGCCTCCAGCCACTGCAAATGAATTCCAGACACATGTGCCCTCTTGTGCATCTGGCTTTATATGGGCACTGGGGAATCGAACTCTGGTCCTTCTGCATTGCAGGCAAACGCCATAACCGCTAAGCCATCTCTTCAGCCCAATAAATAAAATTTTTAAAAATAAATAAATAAATAAACGTTAAAAAAATCTGCCCTTTACCACTGCCACTCCCCTCTCAGAAACCTCTCAACAAACCTCCACCCAAGGCCGTCTCTCATAACAGTTTTTTGTTTGTTTGGATTTTTTTTTTCAAGGTAGGGTCTCGCTCTAGCCCAGGCTGACTTGGAATTCACTGTGTAGTCTCAGGGTGGCCTTGAACTCACAGCGATCCTCCTACCACTGCCTCCTGAGTGCTGGGATTAAAGGCGTGCGCCACCACGCCCGGCTTGTTTGGTTGGATTATTTTTTTAATATTTTATTTATTCATTTTCAAGCAGAGAGAGAGAGAGAGAGAGAGAGAGAGAGAGAGAGAGAGAGAGAGTGCTCACCAGGCTCACCAGGGCTACCACTTTGTGAGTCTGGCTTATGTGGGTACTGGGGAATTGATTGAACCCAGGGCCTTAGGCACTAGAGGCAAGTGCCTTAACCACTGAGCCATCTCTCCAGCCTCTGGATTTTTAAAAAAATATTTATTTATTTACAAGCAGAGAGAAGAGAGATAGACAGAGAGAATGGGCACATCAGGGCCTCCAGCCACTGCAAATGACTTCAGGTGCATATGCCACTTTATGTATCTGTGTTTTTTTTTGTGGGTACTGGGGAATTGAACCTGGGTTGTTGGGTTTTTCAGACAAGCGCCTTAACTGCTAAGCCATCTCTCTAGCCCCCTCCCTTTTTTTTGAGGTAGGGTCTTGCTTTAGTCCAGGTTGACCTGGAATTCACTGTCTAGTCTCAAAATGATCCTCCTACCTCTGCCACCTGAGTGTGGGGATTAAAGGCGTGAGCCTCCTCGCCCAATCCTAGCTTCATTCATGCTTATTTAATTTACATCTATTTTTTTTCCACAAACGTGATGCAGTTTATTAATGTTTTACCTACAAGTGTCCATTCATGGGTTGAAAATCTGTTCACTAAACTGACAGGCATTGCTTCTCTTGGAGGAGATCCCAAGTTCAGAGTAGGGGACTCCAACTGGGGTCTTGGGCCCCAGCATCCAGCAACCAACAGGTCCTAGCACTGACGTAATGAACAAATCGCTCAGAATGCTCTGAAAGCATGCCTCTTTCCTGCCAGGCTCCAGAAATAATGACCACCCTGCCAGCCAGTTTGAAGTACTATCTCCTTTAATCCTTGTACATACGCTTATTTGTGTGTGTGTGTGAGAGAGAGAGAGACAGAGAGAGAGAGAGAGAGAGAGACAGAGAGAGAGAGGGAGGATGGGTGCACCAGGATCTCTTGCCACTGCAACTGAATGCCTGCTGTCTGGCTTTATGTATTTGCAAGCAAGTGCCTTTAATGAGCCATCTCCCCAGGGTCCTCCTTGTACCTACTCTTATAGGGTGGGACTGTTGTGTTTTGTTGTTGATGTTCCCTCTCCCCCCAGGTAGGGTGTCTCTCTAGCCCAGGCTGACTTTGAACTCCTGGGTACTGGGCTTAAAGGCATGGGCCACCACACCAGGCTTTAGGGTGGTGCGATCAAACACTTGTCTCACAGAGGGGAAAATTAAGACCCAGAAATGCAAGGTGTCTTGTCCAAAGTCACACAGCAACCTAAGGAAAGAGTTACAGATTTCAGGGGTGAGCCCTGCAGGATTGGATGACCCCCTCAAAAGTCTATGCTCTGGTGCTCCAGAACCCAACTCTGAGGCCTTGGGTCTGTGGGCAAGAGTGCATTGTGGTTCAAAAGATGCCAGGGGGTTAGTGAAATAAGTGTGGGAACTTAATAAGTCAGGGTCCCAAATAGTAGGACCCCAAGAGTTCCCAAGAGTCTAACTTCAGGTTTGCCAATGTTGTGTGTTCCATGGTACGTTATTCGAAGTAGGGTTCCAGAAGTTGCATCTTTCCTCCACTGGCCCCAAGATGAAACAGCATATACCTGCCGCCTCAACACTCGGGGAGCCAGGCCAGCTTGGCCTGCATAGAGATTCTGTCTCGAAAATAAGTAACTAGAACTGAGGAGAGAAGCAGTTAAACATACCTGCTTGCCGGGCGTGGTGGTGCACGCCTTTAATCCCAGCACTCGGGAGGCAGAGGTAGGAGGATTGCCAAGAGTTCAAGGCCACCCTGAGACTACATAGTGAATTCCAGGTCAGCCTGGGCTAGAGTGAGACCCTACCTCAAACCCCCCCCCCCAAAAAAAAAAAAAACACACCTGCTTGCAAAACCTGGTTCAATTCTTCAGCATCCACATAAAGCAAAAAGTAGCGCATGCATGTGTCTGGTGGCAAAAGATTCTTATTAATAGTCTTATTAATTTATGAGCACACAGAGATAGAGATAGAGAGAGAGAGAGAGAGAGAGAGAGAGAGAGAGAGAGAGAGAGAGAGGGTATACCAGGTGAACAAGATGCATGAGCCACTCTGCATCTGGCTTTCCATGGGTTCTGGGGAAATTGAATCTGGGCTGTCAGGGTTTGCAAGCAAACACCTTTAACCACTGAGCCATCTCCTTAGCACTCTCCCCCAAATTTTTAGAGACTTTTTTTTGGGGGGGGGTTTCGAGGTAGGGTCTCACTCTAGTCCAGGCTGACCTGGAATTCACTATGTAGTCTCAGGGTGGCCTTGAACTCATGGCGATCCTCCTACTTCTGCCTCCCTAGTGCTGGGATTAAAGGCGTGCACCACCACGCCCAGCCCAACTTTTTAAAAATTTATTTGCACATGTATACACGTGTTTGTGTGTG
This sequence comes from Zapus hudsonius, assembly GCA_004024765.1. Classification (NCBI taxonomy): domain Eukaryota; kingdom Metazoa; phylum Chordata; class Mammalia; order Rodentia; family Dipodidae; genus Zapus; species Zapus hudsonius. The sequence continues at coordinate 11,150 of PVHP010032789.1, read as the reverse complement.
TTCATGCCTACCACTGCAAAGGTATGCCTATCCAGCTTTACATGAGTGGGTGGGGAATTAAAACCTGGGCTGGGGCTGGAGAGGTGGCTTAGTGGTTAAGACACTTGACTGCAAAGCAGAAGGACTTGAGTTCAATTCCTCAGTGCCCACGTAAAGCCAGACACACAAGGTGGCGCATGTGTCTGGAGTTCTGCAATTAATTGGGGCACCCTCTCTCTGTCTGCCTCTTTCTCTCTCTCTCTCAAAATAAATAAATAAATAAATAAAATATTAAAAAATAAAACCTGGGCTGACAGTCTCTGCAAGCAAGTGCCTTTAACCATTGAGCCATCTCCCCAGCCTCTAAATAAATATGTTACATAGATCAATAATAAATGTAGATATAATGGGTAGGTTTCTGAGAGGGAAGAGAGAAAGGACACTGAACATGAAATGTTGAGCTGGTAGGCCCAGGGCACATGAACAGACCCCACAACTCAGCCTCATCCGGGACCAGGCTAACAGGCAGCATGGATGCTTATCCCAGCCTTGGTCAAGCCCAGGAGGTTGAGCAATATGGACTTTAAAAATCCATACCTGGGCTGGAGAGATGGCTCAGCGGTTAAGGCACTTGCCTCCAGTGCCTAAGGCCCCGGGGTTCAATTCCCCAGGACCCACATAAGCCAGACCCACAAGGTGGTGGCCCTGGTGAATAAATAAAATATTTTTTAAAAAAAGGTTAAAAAAAATCCATACCTCAGCCAGGCTTGATGGCCTGAGGGACAACGTGGACTCTCATGTGCGCTTCATGCATTCCTTGGGGAACTGTGAGCTTTCACCTTGATAGGCATGAAGTGTGGACCATCCTTAGTCACAGGGTGAGTACAGGGCAGCGTGGATTCCTCACTGACTCCCAGCCAAGCTCCAAGAACCTGAAACGGGCTCCAGCAAGGACACCTCGTCCCATGTGGACACAGACCTTTCCAACAAATGACTGCGGTTTCAGAAGCTCAGCCACTGCAGGGTAGGAGGGCTTCCAGCTTGTTAGGTGTGTGTCAGGCTAGAGAAGGTAGGTAGGCCCTCACCTAGAGGCTGGGGGTTGGGCACTTAGAGATAGGCAGCCAGGGCCTTGCCCCTTGCTCTGTCCTCAGCCTCCTCTCCTGTGCAGCTCCCTTATCACAACAAGGGGACCCAGACCCAGAGGAGACAAAGGACGACCTCCAGATCACACGCTAAATTGGGGTCAGGGGTGGATGTAGAATCCAGACATTGGTCTCACCCAGAGCAGGGACTTTGGGAAGCTCACAGAAGCTGAGGAGCACCATGGTGTTGGGGCCCAGGTTTTGTGTGTGTGTGTGTGTGTGTGTGTGTGTGTGTGTGTGTGTGTGTGTGTGTGTGTGTGTGTGTATGCGCGCGCGTGTGCGCGAGGGCGCGTGGCTGGACGCCTGGTGGACAGGGTGTTGGGGGAGATGCTGCCGCCTGCCTGGTATTTTTAGCCCGAGAATGAGCTGAGCTCAGAGCTCTGAGCTCCCTTTGGTACAGAGGAAATGGCAAGGCCTCCACCATGCCTCCCTGCCACCACCAGCTTCTTTTAGATTGTTGAGGGAAAGACCCCAGGGCACTCAGACCCTGGCCCCTGCACCCCACCCATCCCCACCTGAGTCACCCTTCGAATGCCCCCTTCCTGAGAGAGAACCAAGCTGACAGGAATAGGACTCCCATCTGCCCACTGCTAGGAGGTCCAGGCCTGCGCAGGGTCAGAGCTACAGGGTTCCCATGACAACGGATGACAGCAGTGGCAGTCAGGGGTGAGGGAAGTGGGGATGGAGGTGCAAGGAAAGAGTGAGAGCCCACGTGGAGACAGAAGGTGGGGACTAGGGAAAGGACCACTTGAAAGGCCTAGAGCAAGGCTGTTTGCTTCGCAGCACTGATGAGGCTGCTGGCCACAGGAGGGCTGGCTCTGCTTCAGGAGGAAGCCAGCGAGGGCTCCCATGGAAATCCCAGCCCAGGCCTCTGCTGCTTCTGATTCATGGTCGTGGGGACGCAGATGTTGTTGTAGTCAGATTCTCCTGGCTTCGACAAAGAACCTGATTTAAGGCAGCTGATGGGAGAATGGGTTTGTTTTGGTTTACAGACTCAACTAGAGGGGAGGCTCCATGATGGCAGGGAAATGAGAGCATGAGCAGAGGGGTGGACAACACCTCCGCCATAGCGCTGCAAACAGTGGCAGGAAGGTGTGCCAAACACTGGCAAGGGGAAGCTGGCTCATAACCCCACAAGCCCACCCCCAACAACACAGCTCCAACGGGGTTCCAATTCCAAGACTGCCATCAGCTGGGGATGGAGCATCCCAAACACATTCAGTTTATGGGGACACGTGGATCAAACCACTACAGATGTCCTCTTATTCCATTTCCAGAAGAACACAGGGCTCTGAAATCGTCCCACCAGCCTGGCCATTCTGTAGCTTGGAATCTTCACCCTGTAATCCTTAGGAAGGCCCCTCAGTGGTCAGGCCACTTCCTGTAAGACTCACACCCCAGTCTCCTTTTGAATTTTTGTTTTTCAAGGTAGGGTCTCACTGTAGTCCAGGCTGGCTTGAAATTCACTACATAGTCTGTGTGCCACCAAGCCTAGCTTTTTAAATACTTAAAAATCATGTATTTATTTATTTATTTATTATGTCCATGTATGTGATGCATGAGTACAGACGTGTTCATGCCATAGTATGTGGAGGTCAATGGACAAATTTTGGGTCAGTCCTCACTTTCCACCTCTTTTTGAGGTAGGGTCTCTCCTGTTCACCTTGTTCACGTTCCAGATCAAGAATCTCTCATCTGTTATCTCCATCTTCGTGTTGGCACTGGGATTACAGAAGCCTGCCACAGCTTTCTTTTTAAATGGGGCCTGGAGACCTGAACTCAGGTACTCAGAGTTGTGTGGTAAGTGCTTTATCCACTGAGCATTCTCCCCAGCCCACCCTCAACCTCTTAATGTGAAACGGAATGTTCTGGTTCTCCTGCAAGGAGATCCAGAGGCGGGAGGGCATGGTCTCTTGCGACAACCACTGCAGCTCTAGGAACCCAGTGAGGTTGGGAAGTTGCCCCCTCACACTCAGGTTGACAAAAGGTCTTTCCCGTTAGTCCTTCAAAGGCTGCCTAGACAACGATCACGGGCGCCTAGTATCCCTGAGACAAACTATACCTACTTATTCTGGACCTTGAAATTGGCCCCTTTAGCCCCCTGGGGTCCCATCAGTGTGGTATCCTTACTGGCCCAGAAGTAAGAGCCTCCATGCGTCTTAAGAAAGCATCACGGGCTGGAGAGATGGCTCAGTGGTTAAGGCTCTTGCCTCCAGTGCCTAAGGCCCTGGGTTCAATTCCCCAGGACCCACATATGCCAGACCCACAAAGTGGTGGCGCTGGTTCTCTCTCTCTCTCTCTCTCTCTCTCTCTCTCTCTCTCTCTCTCTCTCTCTCTGCGTGAAAATGAATAAAATATTAAAAAAAAAGAAAGCATCACAAGGCTGGAAAGATGACTCAGTGGTTAAAGGCACTTGCTTGCAAAGCCTAATGGCCCGGGGTTGACTCCCCAATACCCAGGTAAAACCAGATGCACAAAGTGTCACATGCATCTGGAGTTTGTTTACAGAGGCAAAGACCCTGGCATGCCCATTCTCTCTCTCCCCCTTTCTCTCTGCTTGCAAATAAATTGGCTGGGTGTGATGGTGCACACCTTAATTCCAGCGCTTAAGAGGCTGAGGTAGGAGAATCATTGCAAGCTTGAGCCCAGTGCCATGAGTTCAAGGCCAGCCTGGGCTAGAGGGAGACCTTACCTTCATAACCAAAATAATTATATATATATATATATATATATATATATTGTTTTTTCGAGGTAGGGTCTCCCTCTAGCCCAGGCTGACCTGGAATTCACTATGTAGTCTCAGGGTGGCCTTGAACTCACGGCAATCCTCCTACCTCTGCCTACCGAGTGCTGGGACTAAAGGCTGCACCACCACGCCTGACTTTTTTTTGGGGGGGAGGGGTTCAAGGACTTTAAAAATTTTTTATTTATTTGAGAGTGAGAAAGACAAACACAGAGAATGAATGGGCTCTGCAACTGAACTCCAGATGCAGGCGCACCTTGTGTATCTGGCTTTACCTGGGTCCTGGGGAATTAAACTCGCGTCTGAGGGCTTTGCAGGCAAACGCCTTAACCTGAGCCATCTGTCCATCCCTTGAGACCTTTCCATGTGGGGCTTCTCCTGTTGTCGTGTGTCTCGGAGAAGAAATGCCACTAACCAGTGAGTGAAGGCCTCTTTAGGGTCACAGAGTGGTAACGAGGTGCCCAGCTCCAGGAGGAGGCCCATTTTCTTCGCTCTCTTCTTGGGGTTCCTTCTTGGTTCCCCTAGGCAGCCTGCAGCCTGTAGCACCAAAGCGAGGGTCCCGGAGCTCGGACCCTGTCACCTGCTCCCCTCCTCCGTCTGCCCCAGCGGGGCCTGTAATTCAGCTGCACTGAGCAGCTGACATTTTCCAGGGGACAGTCTCCCCCCCCCCTTCTGTGCAGCCCACACACAGGTGAGTGCTCCCAACAGGATCCCCCATGGGCCGAGGAGGCGCCTGGGGTGGAGGAGGGGCAGCCGAGGAAGGTCCGTGACCTTCTAGAGTCCAGGCTGACTCAGTTTCCCTTCTCGACCTAACCTCAGTCCCGCCTGCCTGAGAACTAGCACCCTGGCTCCTGACCCCAGGCTGCGCTCTTGCTCCCCATCCATCTCCAGGATGAGCTGGATAGCAGGACCATCAGATCTGTCACCCCCTTTGAGCCCCCCCAAATAAACAGATCCTAGGGACTTCCTGCAGAGCCCACTCAACTCTGCTTGTGGGTAACTGGTTGGCAGGAGGTAGATTGGAGGCCCGCAGGCAGGCCAGGGGTGGAAGCTCCGCCCCGGGCTAGTGAGCCAGGCTGAAAGTGGGGGGTCCCCAAAGCCACTAGGAAGGAACCAGAAATGGCAAAAGGAACTTGGTCTTGGCTCCCCAAATCCTCCAGTGGGGATCATGGGGACCTGGGGTGGTAGGGCAGGCTCTTGACAGGGAACCCAGTGCCCCTCCTAGGGGTGTGGGGGGGTCAAGTGCTGGGCGCCCTCGTGACGAGGCCAGCTGCAGAGCGATTAATCTTGCGAGGCCTGTGCGTCACCCCCTCCCAGGGCCAACCCCGCCCGCACTGCCCAGGGAGTTAATCTCCGCTCCAGGGACTTCGCAGCCCTGTCACCGCCGCATTAATTCTGAGGTTGAGAGAGGCAGGAAGCAGGAACAGAGTTGGGGGGGGAGGGCTTGGGAAGGTTTTGTGATCAGCAGCTGGTGAACAGGGATCCCAAAAGATGGAACCTGGGTCCCCTTCACGGCCCAGCCCTGGAGAAATGGGGGGGGGTATGTATGTATAGGGGTATTCCCTTTAAACCACCAGAGCTGGTGTACCCCTGGCCTCCAGCTAGCCTGGTCATCTACCAGCTGAGCCCCAAATGCAGTTTGCAGTTTTAACAGCAGATGTCTCTGCTATTATGATTTATCAAAATGTTTAAGGTAAATAATGCACACATATTTATAGGAGGAGAGTGGGTGGTGGAAAGGGAGGGGCTGGCTGGAGAAGGAGGTTTAGGGGCGCACACCACCTCTGCCCTCAGTCCTCCCAACCCCCACACAAATGTTGACCCCAGCTGGGCCCTGGTGAAAGTGGCTGAGGCTATTCTAAGTCTCTCCAGCTTCCAGCCCAAGCCTGGCCTGGGAGGACAGGAAGCAACTCCAAGCAGTGGCTGGACTCACTTCGCCAGGCCCCCTGCCAGGCTCGGGAGGTGGCCACCTGGGGAAGCGGCTGAGCCAGCTTCACACCTCAGCCTGTTTCCATGGCTTCACTGAGCCCTCGCTCCCCAGCTCTCCTGGGTTCCATTACCTTATCAAGGGCAAACACTGCCCTCACCCTCACTGCCGAAGGGGTCCCTTCTGGGCAGGTCCCTGGAGCCTTGTGTGGCATCAGGCAGCGTCCACTTTGGGCCTCCAAAATACCTAGCCCTCTGCCCTGGGCTATTCCTATCCCCAGTGCTCTTTGTTTCTAGACCATTCTGAACTGGAGAACATTTGGTTAAATGTGTGTGTGTGTGTGGTGTATGCACATGTATGTGTCCATGCAGTGACTTCTGTGCTCGCCTGCAGTGGGGTGCATGCTCTCACAGAACAGAACGTTGTGTGTCTCTTAGCCCATTCTTTTTTTTTTTTTTTTTTTTGGTTTTTCGAGGTAGGGTCTCACTCTAGCCCAGGCTGGCCTGGAATTCACTCTGTAGTCTCAGGGTGGCCTTGAACTCCTGGCAATCCTCCTACATCTGCCTGGGATTAAAGGCGTGCACTATCACACCCGGCTCTTAGCCCATTCTTATTTGAGCTGGTGCTAGCCAATGATTTCATAAACTCCAGGGATTCTCCCATCTCTGCTCCCCTGTGGGGCTGGGTTACAGACACAGCCAGCTGTTTCTATGAGTTCTGGAGAGTGAAGTCAAGTCTGTTTAGGCATCAAGCCCTCATGTTTGCCCTAAACAGCAGAGCTGCTCTCTAGCGTAGTCTTTTTTTTTTTTTTTTTTTTAATTGGGCTGAGGGTGGTGGCACATGCCTATAACCCCAGCATTTGAGAGACTGAGGCAGGAGGATGGTGAGTTTAGTGCCAGTCTGGGCTAGAGTGAGACTTCTGCAAACAAACACACAAAGAAAAATGTCAACCAACCAACCAAACAAGCAAGAAAGGGCTGAGTATGCATGAAGCCCTGGGTCTGATCCACAGCACTACATGAAGTCAAGCATGGAGTTTGTAATTCCCTCATGAAACGGGATGGGATCTGAAGTTCAAAGTCAGTCTTTTTTGGTTGTTGTTGTTTTTCGAGGTAGGGTCTCACTCTAGCCCAGGCTGACTTGAAACTCCCTATGTAGTCTCAGGGAGGCCTTGAACTCATGATGATCCTCCTACCTCTGCTTCCCAAGTGCTGGGACTAAAGGCGTGTGCCACCATGCCCAGCTACTTTTTCTTAACTTTTTACTGATAGCTTCCATAATCATAGACCATCAACCATTATGAATGATTCTCTCCCCAGCCTCCCCCATATCTCTTCCCCATCTGAATCAGTCTCTATTGTGCAGGTATTATCAGGCACTGCAAGGTCATGAGGCCATTTTGTGTCCGGAAGTTTGTGCTGTAAGCCGTCCTACCCTTCCTTGATTTCCTTTTTTTTTTTTTTTGACAGGGTCTCAATATGTAGCCCAGGCTGTCCTGGAATCCTTAATCTTCCTGCCTCTACAGGATTAAAGGCGTGCATCACACGTTTCCTACCCTTTCGTCATGAGCAATACAGGAAAGGAACATATATACCTGTGGAGCCTGGCATCTGGACCGGGGTACTGGCCACCTGAGCCCCCAGATCCAGTCTTGCCAGCCCTGCACTTTGTACCCAGACCTGGGCCTGCCCACCTTCTTGCCTATGCCTGCTGCCTGCAATCTGAGGCCCGCCTTGTTCTCCCTCAGGAGGGGAATTCAGTGCCTCGGAGAGATGGCAGGTCGACAGCCCGAGAGATGAAAGTGTCTGCTCTGGCAGCCTGGCCAGCAGCCTCAGGGGACCTTTCTGTGCCCTCAGCCATCCTACCCAGTAAGCAGAGCCCTCAAGACAGACGTGCGTCACTGGGGATAGGACTCACCGCAGGCTAAGTGACCTAGGTGGACAGCAAGGTAACCTGTGCACACCTCTCACCTGCAGGGTCTTGGGGCCAAGGAAGGTCTGTATATGACTATATTGGTAGCTGCCTGGACCTCCCACAACCTTGCCTATCAGCAGTGGCTTGTTACATGGGCCACAAAGGGCTGTGTCCCAAGCATACTGAAGGGGTAAGGTTATCAAGTCCTTCTTTTTGTTTTTCGAGGTAGGGTCTCCCTCTAGCCCAGGCTGACCTGGAATTCACTATGTAGTCTCAGGGTGGCCTTGAACTCATGGTGATCCTCCCACCTCTGCCTCCCGAGTGTGGGATTAAAGGCGTGCGCCACCATGCCCGGCTCAAGTCCTTCTTTATGGACTCCCAAACCTGATCTTCCCCTGGGACCACTAATCTCATATTCCTGTTGGAGTTGCCGTGGGTCTTGGCACTAAACTGTCCAGTAACCTTGTTGCTCTGTGAAGCATCCTGTCGAGAGTGCCCTACTCTCCAGCCTTTCCTGGGAACACAGCACAGACACTAGGGCACTTGGCCAAGGTCATCTAGCCAGGACACACACACACACAAACACACAATGTGCCTTTGACACATCATGACAGAAATGAGGAGGAACCCATATGTCCAGACTCCCAGGCCCTCCCCATTCCTTTGGAGGCAGCTGATCATCCCAAGACAGCCAGGAGCCTGGTGATGATCAAGCCTGCCCTTGGGCAAGTCATATACTCTTATTTCTCATCTATAAAATGGGTTATAGACTCAATCCTGATAATTTATTGGAGCCAAAGACTGAAGGCTGGCCTACCAACTAGCCATGGGGCTAAGAGATGCTGTACCCTTCCAGAGCTCAGGACAAGGACGCTGAACCCCTCCAGAGCTCACAGCCTCGTCCGTCCACACTCACCAGTGCAAGTAAGGAGCTTGCAAGTCTTCCTGAACAGCTCATTCACAGCAAGCCAAAGGTCCATTCTGAAGTCCTGGAGCATGGGACAGGGACTTCAGTCTGGGTGGTGGGAACAGGGTAGCTAGAGACTAGGGGACACCAATCCTGGCTGTTTGTGGAGGAAGGGGGTGTCTGCCAGGGGAAGGCCTTTGGCAGCCGCAGAGAACAAAAGGGCTGGAGTTGCCAGGATATTCTGTGGAGCTGAAGTCATCCGTGATGGGCCGGGAGAGGGGCATCGTGGCCATGGGAACTGTCTGCTGCCCACACACCAGTACCCCACGCAGACTGGGCTTTGGGTCCTAGCTGATGGTGAGAGGCTCCAGAGCCTGGTGTTCTGCTGGGGCAGAGTCCCAGATGCACCCACACAGGATGCCTTTAACATACCTGAAGTTATCCAGGCACCACGTAGGGTCGTACATACCATGATCACCAGACATAACACACATGCACCTCTGATGTCAGCCTCACTACCACATCCATGAAGACCATGAACATAGAATCACTGTTTTGTTCTACTGACTTTTTTTCAAAGTAGGGTCTCACTCTAGCCCAGGCTAACCTAAAACTCGCTCTATAGCCCAGGCTGCCCTCAAACTCTTGGCAACCTTCCTATTTCTGCCTCCAAGCCACCAAGCTTGGCTTAGAATCACTGTTTTGTCATAGGGTCAAACAATGCCATACAACTGTGTTACATACCCCTTGTCAAATATCCAGAATCTGTTAAGGTGCATGCCTACAAAGCCTAATGACCCAAGTTCGATTCCCCAGTACCCAGTATCCAGTACCCCTATAAAGGCAGATACACAAAGTGGTATGTACAATGAAGTTCCTTTGCAGAGGCTGGAGGCTCTGGTGTACCCATTCTGTCTGCCTCTCTTCTATCAATCTCTGCTTGAAAATAAATATATAACAAGATTTAAAAAAATATACAGAATCACTCAGTATCAGATATTGGGTCTCCTGTAGGATTGGAGAGTGTCACAGATCATCCCAATATGGACGCTGACATTATACACTAATCACGATCACATGAACACTCAGCAGTTTTCCACAGTCCCAAGCCCATTTTCAAATGTCACATGCAAACTCACATACATCTTGTACAAGGTCTCATGGGATTTTCAGGGCCTTGAAAAGCATCTCTCTCTTACATGGGGTCCATGCAAGGGTTATTTACACTTGTCTCCAGCAATATACTCAGACTCTCAAACACCTATCCAGCAATCCGTTATTCTTTTCTCTTCCTGTGTCTGTGTGTGATGTGCATGTGTTCACGTGGAGGCCCGAAGGCGACCTGGGTCATCTTCAGACATGCCATCCACTTGTTTTGCAGACTGGGTCTCTCAGTGGCCTGGAGTTCAGCACCTCCCCAGCTAGGTCTGCCGTCTCCACCTTCCCAGCTGGCACTTATGTAAGTACTAGGGACGGACTCAGGTCCTCATGCTTGAGAGGCAAGCACTTCACTGACTGTCTCCACAGCCACCAAAACTAGTTTATTAAAAAATTCACTTATGGGGCTGGAGAGATGGCCCAGCGGTTAAGGTGTTTGCTCACAAAGCCTAAACCCCCAGGGTTCGATTCCCTAGTACCCTCATAAAGCCAGATGCACAAAGTGGTGCATACATCTGGAGTTCATTTGTAGTGGCTGGAGGCCCTGGCGCACCCATTCTGTCTCTCTTCTCTGTCTCTCTGCTTGCAAATAAAAATATTTTTTTTAAAAAAATTCACTTATTTGTGGGCTGGAGAGATGGCTCAGCGGTTAAGGCACTTGCTTCCAGTGCCTAAGGCCCCGGGTTCAATTCCCCAGTACCCACATAAGCCAGACCCACGAGGTGGTGGCTCTGGTGCATGCACACACACACTCTCTCTCTCTCTCTGTATCTCTCTGCTTGAAAATGAATAAATGAAATATTTTTTAAAATTCACTTATTTGCAAGGAGAGAAAGAACACACCAGGACCTCCTGCCATTGCAAATTCCACATGTATATGATACTCTGCATCTGGCTTTACATGGGTGCTGGGAAATCAAACCAGGGCCGTTAGGCTTTAAACAAGTGCTTTAAAGGCTGAGCCATCTCTCCAAAGCTAGTTCTTAATGCCAGATCACCCAGAAGGGGATGAAGGATGCTGGGTGGAGCTCCCAAACCACCAGAAGGCCAAGCTCCTCACTGCATGGATGGGGAGTGAATGGGCATCCATCCCCAGGGATCCAAGTGTTCCCTATGGGCAGGAGACAGAAGTGCAAGACAGCAATAAGAAAACCTGAGACAGACTCAGAGCTCTACAAGGATACTCAAAGGCAAGGAAAGATGACGACAGGCTGTAACAGAAGAGATCACTAAGCCGAAGCAGTAGAACCAGCCAGAGGGAAAGGAAAGGAGGGTGACAGGCTGGCAAAGGTCAAGGTCATGCTATGGAAATGGGCTGTGTGGCTTCAGGATGGAGCCCTGCAAGGTGAGTATGTGTACATATAGAATAGACATTTTTTT
>PVHP010032788.1:0-20060 GCA_004024765.1 Zapus hudsonius | reverse complement strand
TTTTTTTTTTCAAACCAAAAGAATGAATATTTCTCTTTTTGCTCAGGAAGTGAGGAAAGAATCAGACAGAAAAGATGAATACAGTGAGGAAAGTGACTGTTTGGTTAAAATTAATTTCCAGGACTCCTAATTCCTAATACAATATTCATAAATAGAAAAATTTAAAAAAACACATTAATGTGGCTGAAAATAATGTTTTCTTTTGTCTCAAGCAGCAACAGTTTTTGAAGATTCACTGTTAAACCCCAGCTAGGTCCCTGTGGGATGGGTGACCTTGTCCTGCCCACCTAGCCCAGGGAGGACTCATGGCCAGAGAGGGGTGTGGCTGACCAGATCAGGGTTAAGGCCCCATTTCCCCCAGCATTCCAATAGCTTAAAGCAGCATCTTTCTTTTTTTTCAATATTTTATTTATTCATTTTCAAGCAGAGAGAGAGAGAGAGAGAGAGAGAGAGAGAGAGAGAGAGAGAGAGAGAGAGAGAGAGAGAAAGAACCAGGGCCACCACCTTGTGGATCTGGCTTATGTGGGTCCTGGGGAATTGAACCCGGGGCCTTAGGCACTAGAGGCAAGTGCCTTAACCCCTGAGCCATCTCTCCAGCCAGCATCTTTCTTCTCTCCCAACTGCAGCCACTTTCTCTGCCTCTGCCCTCTTTCCTTCCTTCTTTCCTCCCTGTCTACCGTCACTCCTTTTCACCCTTGCTATCACACAAATTATATTAAAGCAGCTTCTGTAAGTTGAGTTCAACCCTGTCATTCACTTGCAGCTTAATTCATTTTAAAATTGGGCTTCTCTTGCTTTGATTTTAAAGACAGAGTAGATACAGCCTCTACATGCCTATTAAAATCAAATGAAATGTCTTCCATTTATTTTTTTAAGGTAAGTTGATCTATAGTGAGACTGTAAGGAATTGTCCATGAAGAGAGAACCTATACCTACTTAGCTATAGAGGTAGGGAGCACCTACCAGACCCCAGGTGTTGGGTCTGAGTGCTCATTGGTTAGCCAGCCCCTCGGGTGGGGCATTGCCTGGTGTCAGCAATAGTGACACGGAGCAGAATGTTCCAGAATGAAAGCTCCACTCAAAAGATCTGAACCCATATTTGTGACTGTCTTTCACCATAAACTCTAAAGCCTGAAGGGTGGCTCCGCCCAATCTGAATCTGCACACGGTAATCTAGAATCACCTGACACGTCTTAGTTCTGAAGATTATAGAAGTGACCCGTTCGTTGCAAAGCACAGTCAACACTCCGACAGGACCAGCTACTAACTCACCAGTGACCTTTCAGTTAGTTGAAAGACTCTGGCTTTCAGAACGTGGCTTTGATTTTTTTCTCTCCACGGGGTAGGTCAGCCCTTTCTCCACTTGTATCCAGAGAAGAATATATTTGTTATGATTTGAATATGAAATATCCCCACAGGCTTCTGTGTTGAACACTTCATCCCCGGCTGCTGTTGCTCTTACGGGAGGTGGTGGATACTTAAGAAATGGTCCTACTTTGAAGATGTGGTCACTGAGGGTGGGTTTTGAAGGCTGTACTTGGTCCCCACCTTATCTCTTTTCTTTGCTTCCTGTCTTTTGTGAGGTAAAGGACCTCTTTGGCCATCTACAATGTTTCCAAAGCCAAGATGTTTTTCCTAAGCATATGGGTGAAGAGGGACCGAACCCTCTGAAACCATGAGCCAAACGAAATCTTTGATCCTTATGTCATTTCTGTCGGGGTGCAACAGTCCCCAAATTCTATTTAAGATGCTGCTTCAGTGAAAAGAGGGTTGGTCATCCCATCCAGTTAATCCCCAAGGCCAAATGGTTTCAGGAGGGTAGAAACAGAAGTAGACTTTGGCAAGTGGTTTGGCTGGATTAGCTCACTGTGGTAGAGACCCTGCGATTGAATCCAGATGGCCGTATAAAGACAGGGAGAGAGACCACTCACACCTAGACTTGCAAATTCCCTTTTGCTTGCTATCTGTTATTGCACAATACCTCAGGACTCTGCCACTGAGGCCATCATTAGCCCAAGGCCTTGCACCTCCAGAACCAGGGTCCCAAATGAACCTATTTTCTTCACAGCGTGGCTTACCTCCAGTTCTTTCATTATAGTAATGACAAAGCTGGCTTATACAGGGGCTGACTTCTGACCTGCTAAGCCCACCTACCTTGCTTCTGGAAGGTTAAATGCACTGCTCCTTAAAATAGGATATTCCAGCTGGTGAAGCTCGGGGTTGTGGTAAACAAGCATGAGCGATAGATAGCTGGTTGTATTTTTATTCCTGCCTAATCTGCAGAGTTGATTGATTGCTTTGGATCAAGGCCTAGTTCTCTTGGCTAAGTTTTGATCATCCATACCAGTTGTATGACACACTGAGTAAAGATGACCTGGAACTTTCTGCTACTTGCTAAATCCCATCGCCACCACAGGGTCACCCTTCCCTCCTCTGGGCCGCATCCCACCCGCTTGCTCAGCGCTGTCTCCTCTCTGTGCCCTCTGTCACTTCTTCCCCGACTCTGCCATCTTTGAAGTGGCTTATTTTAGGAAGGAGAAACGGAGGCAGGATGTGCTCAGACACAGAAGAGATGCATTGTTCCAGAGATAATGAGCGCATCCTGGGAACAAGCTCGAATTTGCCATTTGGTTTTTTGCTGTCGTGGGAGATTCTGCTCATATCCTTTGATTCTTTGTTTCGTGTCCTCACGCTGTCAACTTGCCGTCTGGGTGGCCAGGACATTTCCAGCCTGAGTTAGTGGGAGGAATAGTGTGTGTGTGTGTGTGTGTGTGTGTGTGTGTGGTGGCTTCGGAAGGCTCAGTGTGCCTGACCTTTCTGAACGCGCCCCTCCCCAGCCTCCATTGTGGGGGGTGTGGGCCACAGCCTATCCTAGACCTGCTCCCCGGGGCCTCTCTCATCTGGAAGTTTCCTTTGCCCTCCAAAGAAAGCTGCCTCAAGCCACTAGGACATCAGAGAACAGAAGAAGGACTTGAGCAAGACAAGGTGTCACCACCACACATCATGTCTAGACATCACTCCAGTGAGCACCATGTCCACCATGATGGACGCTCATCTACTTTCTTTGTTGTTCCTTTTTTTTTCACCCGGGGACCTGCCCATGTAGCCTCTGGCCTCAGCAGGAGGGGACACTGAGGCACCCACTTTCTCCTTCCTGGGGTCTTCGGACTCTGAAGAGTGATTCCAAGAATCACTGGTGAAGGATTTATAATCCGGCATTGCAGTTCTGGAAAAACAGGTGTAAATACAAAGATTTGCCGGCGATTCTAGAATTCTAGGATTCTAAGCAGAGGAAAGGTTGCTCTGATGGCGGATGTAAGGGAGCCCATTTCCAGTTCTGCGGTGTATGAGCTCAGTGAGGCTGATCACATTTCCCTACTTTCCTGAACTCTGGCTTCCATAGAACACAGACTGGAGAGATGGCTCAGTAGTCAAGGTGCTTGCCTGTAAAGCCTAACGACCAGTGTTCGATTCCCCAGTATCTGCGGAAAGCCAGATTCACAAAGGGGTGCGTACATCTGGAGTCCGTTTGCAGCAGCTGGAGTTCCTGGCCCTCCCATTCTCTCTGTCTGTCTCTCTTCTCTCTCTCTCTCTGCTTGCAAACACATAAATAAGAACTATTTTATAAACCAGAGATGAAGGGAATCATATATTTGCATGCACATCCCTAGGCCACCGTCTTTTTCCACCAACCAACCTCCCTTCTTGTAATGGTTTGAGTCTGAAATGGTCTCCATAGGCTCATGTCTTGACGCTTGTCTTCCAGCTGGTGGCGCTGTTTTGCGAGCCTAGAGACCCTTCAGGAGGCGGCTCTTGCTGGCAGAAGTAAGTCAGCAGGGCCTGGAGAGGTTTCATGCTTAGGATTCCTTTCTCCTCCCGCTCTATCAGGATGTGAGGAGCGACCACTGCACCCTCAGCTGCCACCGTCAGATCTGCTCCACCTGCCCCACCATCATGGACTGTGATCTCTCCAAAACCATCAGCCAAAACCAAGCTTTCCTCCCTGAAGCTGTGTCTGATCCAAGTAGCTGACCTAGTCTGAAGCTGGAGGGGCTCCCAGACCTCCTGAAAGATCTCCTCAGTGCCTGGGCCACCTAGAAGGTTCTTGACCCCTTTCTTCTCATACATGGGGTCCTCACTCCCTTTGTAGCATTTCTAGAGAATTCCGCACCATACCCTGTACCCTTCCAGGATGAACAATTTCCTTCCTCCACTGTCTACAGGAAACTTCTCTTTGCTTCAAGGTGAGAACTTTTCCCTCTTCTCTTAACAATCTGACACACACACACACACACACACACAGCCATTCCTCTTTTAAAAAAATCTGGCAGGAGAGATGGTTCAGCAGTTGAAGACTTTGCCTGCAAAGCCTAAAGATCTGAGTTTGATTTCCCAATACCCACGTAAAGCCTGATGCACAAAGTGACACATGCATCTGGAATTTGTTTGCAATGCCCCCCCCCCGAGTGTCCATTCACTCTCTCTGTCTCCTCTCTGTCTCTCTCTCTGCTTGCAAATAAATATTTTTAAAAACTCACCTATTCTCATGAACTTAAACTGAGTTGTTAGCTCTTTGGTGGGATGGGAGGAGGTCTTGCAAAAATTGGATAAAAGCTGTGGACTCTGTTATCAGAAGAAAGTATCGAATTTTGTAAAAGATTTATGAAATATGTGGACACTCCAAGGCAAATGATAAAATAATAATATCATCGAACAATGATAATAGCAGCCTTGACAATGACTCTAATAATAATCAGCGTGAAGTCCTCAGAAGGCATGTAAGCCTCGTGCAGAAAGAGCATTCATAATCTATAGTGGAATCAAATCAAATCTGATACTTCTTGTTCTGAGACAGGGTCTTGCTGTGCAGCCTGGAACTCTCTAGAAAGCCAGGCTAGCCTTGAACCCGAGATGTTCCTGTCTTAGGTTCCTCAGTACTGGGACTACAGATGTGTACCACCATGCCTGGCTCTCATTTTATGTTCTTGATCTCAATGTGTAGTGCTGTTGTCATGTTTCCTTGTTTGTTTGTGTGTGCTTGTGTGTGTGTGAATGTAGGTACATGTGTGCTATGTATTCCACATTGTGAAGGTCAAAGCACAGCCTAGGGAGTTGGTTCTCACCTTCCACCTTGTTTGAGGCAGGGTCCCAGGTTGCTGGCCACTGCAGATGCCTGGCTGTCCAGCCCTTGAGCTTCTGAGGATTCTCCTGTCTTGGCTTCCCACCTTGCTGTAGGCGTGCTGGGTGACAGATGGTCCCATTACTGTGTCTAGCTTCAGAGATCCAAGCTCAGGTTACCACACTTGGACAGCAAGTACTTTTACCCACTGAGCCATCCCAGCCCTGCTTGCTTTTTTTTTTTTTTTTTTTTTTGAGTCTTGCTATGTAACCCAGGCTGACCTTGAACCTGAGATTACAGCTGTGAGTCATCAAACCCAGTGGAAACCCTTCTGAGTGCCACCATGATGCCACAAGTGGAAAGTTCCACATGAACAAACTTTGTCCCTCACAAAAATGGTGAAAATATTGTGTAAAATCACCCCTAGGCTATGTGCAGAAGGCATACGTGGAACATAAAAGAATCGCATGATTAGCCATAGGCCAGTTCCCTAGGATGTTTCACGTGTAAATATTCCAAAATCTGAAAAAATAATTTTGGAATCCAAAACACTTCTGTTACCACACACTTCAAATGATTCTGAAAACGCTCACAAAGCGAGGCAGGAAATTTCCAACAGATATGGAGGCTTGGATTATGGATATGCATGGCGAAGGGCTCTGGGAAGAATTCTCCTCGGCATCATGGAGATGGGGCCCATGTGAGCAGGAAATCCATGGACCACTTCCACCGCTATCCACTGCGCATTTTCACCACAGTGAAGAGGAGGAATTCCAAAGAAACCTGGGGTAGCGGTGTGTGTCCGTCTCTCTGTGCACTGGTGACATTAGGAGAAATGACGTCAAGGCTACATATGGAGACCCTGTCTCAAAAGAAAACCTACAGACCTTGATTTTAGACATCATGCTGTAATAAACTCATCTGGTTACCTGGCTGTCTTGTAAACTGGGTGATAAGCTCTCCAAGGAATGGTTCAGCTCCCAGTGAGCTGTCCATAAGCAGCACCAAGGCCGACATGTGGGACCTTAATTATTCTTTCCAGTGGATAAGCAGGTGGGTGAACGAACACAGGACATGTAATATTAAAATAACTGGGTATCTACGGTTAGCTACAAAACCCTGTATAACAAAGCATTCCCCAGTGACTGTGACAGTTAGTTTTAGGTGTCAACTTGACTGTATTAAGAGATGCCCAGTGACTAGCCAGCATTCTTCTTGGATATGCTTGTGAGGTGTTTCTAAAACAGGCTGGCATTTGAATCAGTGAACTGCGTGAGGAGCAGGAAAAACTCATTCCTACGTCACTTTATAACTTTATCCTTTGACTGTCAGTGTTCAAATTCTTTTCTGTTGGAGGTCGGAATACAAGAAAAGGGCATTGTCTTTAATAAAGATCAACTTATTTATGGTCTGCATGCCCATCCGCCTACCATCCATCCATCCACCCACCCAGCCATCCACCCACCCACCCACCCACCCATCCATCCATCCATCCACCCATCCACCCACCCACCTACCATCTATCCACCCATCCACCTAGCATCCATTTTTTTCTTCCTTCCTTCCTTCCCTGCTCTTCCCTCCCATTTTCTCTCTTTTCCTCTCTTCTCATCCTTCTAGCCTTCTCTGGTTTCAGCACTTAGTAGGTCATGACACAAAGATCACCATGACTTTGAGGTCAGCCTGGGCTACATAGTGAGTTTCAGGCCATCTTGGGCTACAGAATGAGATTCTGTCTCAAAAAATGTACAATGAAATGACCATACATATGGCTATGGGTCAGCTGGAGGTCAGCTGTTCTAACCTGGGCTCCTCTCAGCTTGACTGGAACCTGAGTCTTTAGCCTTCTTTCTCCTTGCCTTCGGCTGTCTTTGGGTGTGGTACCCTTGTGATAGTGGCAGGACCCCAACCCCAGACACAACTTGAACCTCTGCTCACATCCACTCCACCACCAGTCACCAGGCAAAAGAAGCCACACATCTGTGCTCCAACAGCAGGACAGAGAGACCTACTCTTCCCTTCTTTCCCTGGGGAAAATCGGAGGTGTCCTGGCTCAGCGCAACAACAGGGAGCACCGAAGAGAGCCAAAAAGCAATGCAGCTCACCACACCACCAGCGTGCATTTAGCACAATTCAGTGCTTGCTCATTAGTGATTTTGAGCAGGAAAGTAGAAAGGAAATAGACCACCCCAAGCCGACTGAGGAGATCAAGGATTCAACCAGCGGAGACTAAAGGATGAGAAGAGAAGAAAAGAGAAAAAGGGAGGGAAAATGAGGGAAGGAAGGAAGAAAGAAAAAATGGATGGTAGGTGGATGGGTGGATGGGTGGATGGTAGGTGGATGGATGGGTGGATGGGTGGTAGGCGGATGGGCATGCAGACCATAAACGAGTTGATCTTTATTAAAGACAATGCCCTTTTCTTGTATTCCGACCTCCAACAGAAAAGAATTTGAACACTGACAGTCAAAGGATACAGTTATAAAGTGGCGTAGGAATGAGTTTTTCCTGCTCCAAGTAGACCACCTCAAGCCGACCAAGATGACCGTGGGTTAGCACTAAGCATTTGCCTGCAAGGAGAGGTCTGAAAGCAGGGCGTGGAGTCAGTCTCAGAGTTTGCTGTCTCACAGGAGGCTTTTTGATATTAAGAGATCATCAATTTTTACATTGATCAAAATTTATGAATGAAAATTAAAATAATTGATATGTTTACAATATTTAAAGGCTAATATATCTCCTAATTAAACCTGCGATATTTTATCATCTTCAAGACATTTAAATATCTTCTGTGTCATTAAAATTTTATTTATGTAAAAATTTTTATGGTTGGGAATATGGCTCAGTGGCAGAGCTTTCCTAGTGGGCATCAGACCCTCGTTTTGATGCTCAGCACTGGAAAAAGCTTGTGTTTCTTTCCAGTTAGTGACAGTTTTCCTAGGTGCTGTGCCTTGGTTGGGGGCTGTGTGGAAATCAGGGGAGGCTGGGAGTCGGTGCACAGTTGGCTTATCTGGGAAACTGGAATACAAACCTCTCATCGCATTCTCAGAAGGCCCATGACCTTCCCCACATGAAAGAAAAATTAAGTAATTAAAGCCACCACACTGGAGGCTTTCTCATTAAAACCCAGAACAATATCACAAATATTAGCCAGCAAAATCACACGGAATAGAGGAAAAGGAGGAGGAGCTCCCAGAAAATGGAGCTGTGTTATCGTTACCTGTCAGTAAGGTGATCCTTGTGCTTACAAAAATCCCAGTTCACTGCGGGGTTTTTAAAACAGTGGACCACATGTATAGTCAAGGTACACATTTAAAATGTTGCTTTGGTTTTCCTAATGTATTTAAAATTTTAGGGGGCTGGAGAGATGGCTTAGTGGTTAAGGCACTTGCTTCCAGTGCCTAAGGCCCCAAGTTCAATTCCCCAGGACCCACATATGCCAGATAAGCCAGACCTACAAGGTGCGCTCGCTCTCTCTCTCTCTCTCTCTCTCTCTCTCTCTCTCTCTCTTTCTCTTTATCACTCTGCTTGAAAAATGAATAAATAAAATATTTAATAAATAAAATTGTGATCCCTCTAAAAGTTGATGGTATCTTAAGATCATAAAAACAAAGTTTAGGAAGGTGGGTAGTTAAAAAAAAGTACAAAAATCATGAGACCTGCAATGTATGCCTAACAAAACCAAAGAGAAAATTAAACAAAATAAAATTCCATATCTCAGCAGCATTGAAACATATAACTCTGAAGAAAACTGTATACAACTAAAATTTAGTGATTGAAAAGGCCTTTAGAGTGATAAAATACAGTACTTTTGACTAGGGAATATATTAGATTTTTAAATATTATAAATATACCATTTCCTCCCCTAATCCTTTATAGTGTTAATGAAGAAACAATAAAAATTTTAGCAGCAGTTTTAAGCAATTTCTTGATGGGAATGACATGTGAGAATTTGAAATATTCATTTCTAATACCTGGAATAAAAAAAAGACCAGAACAATTTATTTATTTATTTATTTATTTATTTATTTATTTATTTATTTATTTATTTATTTATTTAGACAAGGTCTTGCTGTATATAACCCGGGCTGGACTGGGACTTGCTCTGTTAAGCAGACCTTCCAAGTGCTGGGATTGTAGCCCGAGAAGGTGAACCAGCATTCCTACCCCCGACACTCTCACAACACCATTGCCATCAATCAAGCACCTTTGTAGGAAGAAAAATCAGGAGGAAAAGTTTGTCCCTCCAGATATCCAAGCAAACATGTAAGCTAAAACCTCAAAGTACCATTTACTGTTGAAATTAGCAAGAAGTAGAAGACAATCTATCCAGCAGATCGTTTAGAAGCCGAGCCCAAGATAGAGTCCCTCTTAACCATAGCATATAGTTGTTATGGCTTCTAGAATGTACTAGCAATTAATTCTGTGTGCAATCCTCCTCTGTGTCCAGTAACAGAGAAAGCTCTTGAGGCAGAATTTGATAGGAGAACGCATGTTGGTGTGAGGGTCCACATTGGACCGAAAGTGACCATGAGTATTTTTCAGCCTTGGGATTAGATGGAGGGAGGAAAATTTCTTTGACTTTGAACCTCCAAATGCGGAGCACATGCAGTACTGCAATTTTCAAGGGAATTCAGACAGTAACCCCAAGAAAAATGTCAGACCGTTGAGTCCATGAAGCTCAGGGGTAAGGACAAAAGAAGTCATGCTAACCTTCTCTGGCATGATTAACCTTCAAGTCACATCCACGAGACACTCAGGTAGATGCTGGAGACAGGACACGCAGACAGAGAGCACAGTTGCTAACATGGGTCACATTTCCTAAATAATGAAATCTGGGATCTGTGGCCAGAGATGAAGGAACACTGAAAGAACACTCCTGGAAACAGCTCAGCACCTCAGGAAATTAAATAAACACCACCTCGACAAAGGACAAACACCCATGCCCTTAGCGGAACTTGAACACGGTACAGATCTGAGAATGGAGTTTGCCTTCCCAACCATGTGATACAGGAATTTTGCTTGACTGAATTAAAACAAAATGTAAAATTTCTATACATTAAAAGTGTCCTTGCATCAATTAGAAGGAAAAAAAAAACAAGATTGAGAAAAACTCGTTTTAACTTTTATGGAAACTCAAGGGCAGTAACCTTATAACATTCTAACCCTTCAATCTGTGCAAGAATTTTCTCCTTAGCGATTTTTATACAAGTGAAAGATCAAAAACAATTAGAAGAGGGGGAAGTGAATAAATTATGACTCATCTATACTAGAAAACATGTTTTTGAAGAAAAAGCATTGGCACGGGAAAACTCTTAAATGTAATAAAACAGGATCTGAATTTCAGTCAGCGTCAACGCGTGCATCTCTATTTCTACATATACATCTAGCAATTTCTCTCTGTGCATATGCAGACATACGCATGTGTAGAGAAAAATCTGGAAAAAAATGTAGCTCTATATTAACGGCTTGTGGCATTATGGGTGCGAGTGGGCTGGGTGCTCCTCGTGATTCTCAAGGACTTGGTTATTAGTGCTTCATGACCATCATAACAAGTTATCACAAGTCAAATGGATTTATTCATAGTTCTATAGTTCTGTGGGTCTCTGGATTTTTTTTTTTTGCTGGGGAGGGAGTCTCTGGGGAGTATTAGTTCTGCCTCTTGTAGTCGCTTGCATTTCATGACTCTGTTGTAGGCAGAAGAGAGAGACAAACATCCTTAAGCTACACCTTCCAGAACCTTCCCTCATCCTCAAATCTGTTAACCTAACCAGACAGAAAGGTTCTCCCCTTCTCAGGACCATGGTGACTAGGTTGGCTTTACTAAGATAACACAGACCAAACCCCCGCATCAAAGTCCACAAACTTTAATTGCATTTGCAAAATCTCCTTGCAGGTTGTAGGGAGGAACAGACATCTTCGGGGCTGAGAGAGAGACACAATTCTGTCTATGAAAGCTGGTGTCATTTTAATATCTAACCCACACACGTTTTCTATAAACTCATGCGAAAGGCCTGCATTGATTTCATCGTCATCATCACTGTATAGCATTACTTTTCTCATTTCCACCTCCAAACACTTGACAGTGAAATTTAGGGAGGAAGATACACCAACTGCTTGGTTGCAGAACACCAAGAAATCCAGCCAGAACGGAACTCCTCCCTGCTGACCAGCTGTCAGAGTACTGGACAGTGTGCACCATGCAGCTGCTGAGGGAGAGAAGACGCTGTCAGTCTTGACGAGCAGTGGACGCCGCAAGCTACACAAAGGCCCACCTAGGTCAGATGTGCCCACGGGTGCAATAGTGGCATGTCTGTTATGGGGACAACCAATTTCTCTCAAATTGGTCTTGAGGCTTCATTCATGGGAGGGAATTCATTCTTGATACTGAAAACTTGGGGAGATCATAAGTCCTCGTGGGGAAATGACTCCAGTGGTCTGGTTAATTATGCCCACCAAATTACATATAGGTGAGTGAGGCCCTCACTTTTCACTCGAGAAGTCTCTCTTTTCCGATGGTAACTCCAAGCTTGTCAGAGTGCTGGTACAGAAGGGACAATGGAGTGCTCAGCACTTAAGGAGACATCTCTATCCCACCCTCCAAGACTCAGGGCATTCTGTGGAAGGCGTGACACACAGAAAGAATGTAAGAACCACAGGGTGGGGAGGAGTGCTTTGGAGCACTGTCTTCCAGACACAGAGTGGTTATATGCTCACACAATGGCTGTTCTTACCTGCCAAAGACCTGGGCCTATCAACAGATGATTGTGGATGATAGAGGAGGGGAGGGAGGTGGGAGAAAGGGGACGGGGTAAGTGAGGGTGGAGGAAGAGGATTGTGTACATTTTTAAATAAAGGGTTTTTAAAATATATTTAAAAAGTAAAAAAAAAATAGAAAGATTTATTATGGCTCACTGTTCAGAGGAATTTCAGTCCATCATGGTGGGTTGGGTATAGCATAATGGCTTCTTGGTGACAGGAATTTGAGGGAATAGCATGTGGCAGACAGGAAGTAGAGAAAGCTAGCCAGACCAGAGGTGGACATGGCCTTCAAGGTCTATGCTAGTGACCTCCTTCCTCTGGTTAGGCCCTGAGTTTGAAAGGTTCTATAATCTCCTCAGACAGTGCCACCTGCTGGGGACCAAGTGTTCAAACCCATGAAGGACATTTCACCACGGAACCCTAAAGGAACTCTCTTTATCACTGCCCCCAAATTCTCATGGGTCGAGTGTTTGAATACTGCAACCCAGAGGCTGAATGCAACCAATCACCTGGATTTGTAGACCACATGTTCTTAGGAACACAACTCCTCCCATTTTCCCCCAGTACTGTCTATGTTGGTTCTTGTGCTCAATAGCAAAGTGGAATTTGCTGCAAGAGAAACCACAGCCTAACATACCTGGTTCTCCACAAGGAAGACATTCACCCATCATTGTATTGCATCGAGCTGCCTAACCTCAAATGAGAACTTGAAATAGTCAGAGGAGAGATCAGACTGAAGGGTGAGCCAGGGTCTCTGGGGCAGTTACCTGCTCCCTCTCAGATAAGGTGCTGTGGCCTAGAGAGGGCACCCCAGGGCTCCTCAGAGGCCCCATGAGCCGCCAGAAAACCCTTTGGGTGTCACCTGCCACCCTTCCCTGGTTCCCGTATTTTCAGTTATGCTGATTCCCAGGGTGCACTGAAGTCATCACAATTTTTTTAAATGTACCTCAGAGGAGGAACAAAAATATATAAGGTCTGGAGAGACGCTCAGTGGTGAAAGGCACTTAAAGCCTGCCAGGCTGGACTCAATTCTCCAGCATTTACATAAAGCCAGAGACAAAGTGTCCCATGCATCTGGAGTATGTTTTCAGTGGCAAGAGTGGCACAAGGGTGCCTTCCCCATCCCTCACACACATGAAAATAACTTTTAAAATAAACTTGTAAAATAAAAATGTGAAGGCAGGGCTGGAGAGATTTCTGAGAGTTTAAGGCACTTGCCTGCAAAGCCTAAGGACATGAGTTTGATTCCCCAGTACCCAGATGCCCAAAGTAGAGCCTGTGTCTAGAGTTCATTCGTAGTGGCTGGAGGCCCTGGTGTTCCCATTCTCTCTGTCTCTCTCCCTCTTCACGCTATATCTTTCTGTGTTTGCAAAATAAATAATTTTTTAATGTAAAGGCAAATAGAAAAAAATATAAACTTCTTACAAACGTGCAACCCCCAATGACTGGTCCTGTTACCAGGGGCTTAATGCCCTTGTGTGTTGGGGGTAGGGTGTCTGTGATTTGTAGCGCCATTGTGCTTATACATGATGGCCATACCAGGGGGCAGGGCTTAGAAGACCCCCTTTTGCAGCCAGACTGTAAGCTGTAAGCCACGATGTCCAACTCATCACCAAGTGTGGGGACACAGGGAGAAGAACCCCAATCATGATTTGTCCTGAGCCCCCGAATTCCTTGATATCTTCATTCGTGTTGTGCTTTCCTGAGCTGTGACACTGGGTCAGAGGTCTGTTACTGGTAAAATTAAAAACAAAATGAAGCAAAGGAAAATATTACCAATAACTTCATTTTGAAGATTTCAACAGAAAACAATTGCGTATATGCACATACATTAATAGCGTACTTGTCTCATAGCCCATTGGGTTGACGCACATAATTTAACTTATCCCTTCCCATTCATATGCCAAGCTGAGTCTCCTTGTCACTAAATCACTGTACACTTTCTCCGGGATCTCTTCCCCTTGAGCTGATAGATGTGAGATTTTTCATGCCAGGGAGATGCCCATCCTAAGACTGGATGCCCAATGACAATGTGCTTGCCACAGAAAGTCCACCTGTACCCACCTCTTCTGAAGACCCTGTGCCCCTTAGAAACCTTGTCGGCTTCCACCACTCCAGTGGGATTCCCAAGCAAGTCTACAAACATGCTTTCATTTAAACTTCAAAGCGATCCTGGGAAAATCTTACGGGATTTTAAAAAAGAGGAAATTGGGTAATTTGCCCAAAGTCATTCCACTAGAGAACAGGAAGCTGGCCTCTGAAACTTACACAGCCGGCAGAGACTGGTCACTTTAAGACTTCACCGTCCCCAGCATCCCTCTTCCTCCCCTCCACATTAGACATAAATGTACACACACCTCACATAATTTATTCATAACATATGTTAGAGTTCATTTGCAGTTGCTTAGCTGACAAAGAATGTGACATTGTGGGTACATTTAAATATTTATCGATTTCAATTTTGTAGAAGGTGTGGGTTGCTGGCCTGCGTGTTGTCAAACCTATCCTTCACTCCTCCCGGGGGCTGCACTGTTCTTACCTGTGGCCCATTCTCCCAAGCTCTCTGGTGGCTTTGGTCAGTGGGAGGTCCATGGAGGAGAAGAGAAGACAGAGGGCTTTGTTGTCCCTGGAGTGGGCATCTGCTGATAGCATCTCCTCTGTGGAGCCTCCACTGGTGGGTTGCACTGTGGTCCCTGGTCCCTGGTCGTCTGTCTTCTGGGACAGGTGGCAGCCCACTCTCCCCGTTCTGGTCTGTTCATCCCACCTGGTTCTTGTTTCTGTGCTGTGTGTCCTTATTTCCAAGGTCCCTGAAACACATTCTTTGCTTTCTGTCTCTTGATTGGTCTCTGACAGACCTGGATTTTGCTTTGTTTTATTTGGAATGGTGCAGCCAAACACCTCACCTTTTTTTTTTAATTTATTTGCAAGCAGAAAGAGAGAGAGAGAGAGAGAGAGAGAGAGAGAGAGAGAGAGAGAGAGAGAGAGAGAGAGAGAGAGGAAATCCAGACACAGGCACCACCTTTTGCATCTGGCCTATGTGGGTACTGGGGAATTGAACCCGGATCCTTAGGCACTGGATATATGCGTAAGTGTGCACGTGGGTGTCTTCCTCAATCAATCTACATTATTTATTGACACCCGGTTTTTCACCGAACCTAGACTTCACCAATTTGACCAGTTTTACTAGCCAGCAAATCCCAGAGGTCCTCTGCCTCTGAATCCTGACCTCAGGGATTGCAGGCAGGCCGCCACACAGGGAGAAGTACATCTAAGCGCAGGTTCTCAGGCTTCTATGGCAAGTGTTTGACTGACTGAGCCATCACCCCAATTCCAACCTTGGCACTTTGTACGTTTTTTCAGACCCACGCATTGATGTGCCATGGTGCTCAGGGGCAACTGTTTTCCTGAGACACTCTGGCCAGAATGTGGATTCAAGGGCATGATGTCCCTCCAGTCACATCCTCCTACCTGATCATCTATCTGCTAAGCTCCGCATCTAAACCATCTTCTCTACCACTCACTCCTTCTAGATTCATCCATCTGCGACCCTGTCATGGTTTGATCCAGGTGTCCCCCACAAACAAATGAATGTGTTCTGATAGATGGATCCTCTGCTGATGGCAATTTGGGAATTAGAACCTCACTAGAGCTATGTTGTTGGGGGCGGGCTTCTGGGGTTATGGCCAGCTTCCCCTTGCCAGTACTTGGCACACCTTCCTGCTATTTGCAGTGCTGTGGCGGAGGTGATGTCCACCCTCTGCTCATGCCATCATTTTCTTTGCCAGGATGGAGTCTCCCCTCGAATCCATAAGCCAAATAAACCCATTCCTCAACAAGCCGCTTTGCTTGGGTTCTTTCTGCGCAGCAACTAGAAAGCTGACTGCAACAGACCCTGTCTCTTGTTTACTCATCCATCCATCCTTTGACACCTCCATTCATCCTTCATCCTGTTCTTTCATTCATTCTTCCTTTCATCCAATAAATTGGGAGGCTTATATATTAGGCTTTGGGTTGGAATTTGGAGTAACAGAATGAGTCAGGTGCATCCCTCCCTTGCAATCCCATAGAAGAGATGACCAGCATAACACGCAGGAGTCCTGCACAGAGCCTGGTGCATTGGAGGTGTTCAACACATTATATTGAATGAATGAATGAACAAATACTGTTGAGGTGGTAAAGGGTACCTTGGGTTTGAAGCCATGGTGACTACTTACGTAGCTAGGAAGGGCAGGGAAGGAGTCAGAGAGAATAATAGGGGTGAATGTGATCTGAGGGCACTATGTATATGTATGTATATGTAGGAAATTATTTCTCAAAGAGGCAGGGATGACTTCTCACACTAGGGCAATTGGAGCTGGTTTGGAGTGAAGCAGTTGGAGAAGAAGGTAAACCAAAGAGGATAGACAAAAACACAAAGCGGAACAGGAGAGATGTCTCAGTGGTTATGGCACTTGCCTGCAAAGCCTCATGACCCGAGTTCGATCCCCCAGTGCCCAAGTAAAGCAGGATGCACAAAGTGGTGCATACATCTGGAGTTCGTGTGCAGCAGCTAGAGGCCTTGGTGCCCCCGTTCTCTCTCTCTTTTTCTCTCTTTCACTGATTGCAAATAAATAAATAATTTTAAAAATGTGAAATGCAAAAGATCATCTTCTCAATAAATAAGAACCAGAGAGAGAGAGAGAGAGAGAGAGAGAGAGAGAGAGAGAGAGAGAGAGAGAGAGAGAGAGAGAGAGAGAGGCAGACAGAGAGAATGGGCGTGCCAGGGTCTCCAGCACTGCAAATCCAGACACATAGGCCACCTTGTGCATCTGGCTTTATGTGGGTCCTGGGGAATCAAACTCCAGTCCTTCTGCTTTGCAGGCAAACGCCTTAACCACGAAGCCATCTCTCCAGCCCCAAATGAGGGTCTTTGATGTGCAGGTATTACGAAGTGCCTAGTTCCGATCTTTAGGTCTGCCCCGGAATGTCACTATTAAGAGGGCCAGGGATGTCACTGATCCTCCACCTTTGTACTTTTTGGTCGTTTTCATCTCAGAACAAATTCCTTGGAGGATGATTGCAGGGCCAAAGAGACATGCTTCTTTAAAAAATTAATTTCAGTTGACAAACTGCCCTCGAGAAAGGAATGTTAATTTGCATTCCCACCGACAGCGTGTGAGAATGTCAATTTTCCCACATTTCTGCTATTTTGGGGGTCTTGTCAAACTTCTAATCCTTTCCAATATGATGGGTGAAAAAAAGGATGAGTCATTTTTATTTTATTTAGCACATTCAGCTACTAGTGAGGTAAGGCATCCTTTCCTGTGTACTGAAGTTGGTTTGTTGCTTTATTTGGCCAAGTGCCTCTTGGCTTTCTGGGTTCTGCTCTCTTTTCTTCCTCTGCTTATCACATTCCCTGTCCTCTCCCTTCCCCCTTTCTCCAGGGCAGGGCTGTTAAACTCTCACCTGTCCAGTGTGTGACATCACCATCATTATTTGTTTCTGTATTTTGTAACTTAATGATTTAGCTTCATGTACCATAAGGGTATTATTAACATTATTATATTTTAAATATTTTTATATATTTATTTGAGTGTGGGGGCGGGGGGAAGAATGGGCATGTCAGAGCCTATAGCTGTTACAGATGCACTCCAGATGTATGCACCACTTGATCATATCGGGCACTGGGGAATTGAACCTGGGCAGGCCAGATTTGCAATCACGGAGGCATTTCCCCAACCCATCTTTTGATATTAGAAATATGAGAAAAATAAGGATACATGCTACTTGAGGTCAAATTTGGCAAATTTCTTCTTTATATGAATTTTCTAGCTGTTAAAATTGTCCTGAGGATCAAACCCAGAGCTGTATATATGCTACCAATTTGCTCTCCCACTGAGCTATACCCTACCCCAAGTTTCTGGCTTTCTTGTAAAACCTAAAAAGGGCTTACTTTCCAAAATATGTATATATTATATGATATTATATAGTAATATTGGTTTCAGTTGAAAATGTAAACTCAAGATTATTTGTTGAAGATTATGGAGCTAAAGATAGTTTGGAGGTACAGGTGGCCTGTAATCCCAGCTAGTAGGGAAACTGGGGAGAGACGGTCCAAAGATCAAGTCCTGTCTGGGCAATTTAGGAAGAGCCTGTCTCAAAATTGGAAAAGATAAAAGCAAAAAATTTTTTAAAAAGGACTTGTATGTCAGAAATAGAAATAGAACAAGAATCCACCAGGGAGGGGTTGAAAGCATGGCTGAGTGGTGACGTGTGCAAGGCTCTGAGTTCAATCCCCCTCCCCCCACAGGATTATTTAACTTGAGATAATTTATTTTCACTTGAAAACAGCATGGTTTCTGGTGAAAGGCTTCCTCTGGTATTCTGAGATGCCCCCTTTATAATATAGTAAATTTCATTTGAGTTCCCTTGGCCAGTGGTTCCAAAATTATGATATCTGTCAAGTGTAGTTCTCAATAACTTCCTTCTCTGACAGCCTTGACCAGTGGCCTCAGATTTGGGAATACACATTTTTTAACAAGCTCTGCAGTCATTTCCTTGGTTCTTAACTGTCGGTTGCTGGCTGTATCCTCAAAAGAGCATTTATGAATTGGACAACCAACCTAGATCAGCATTTCTGGGTACAGAAGAACCAGGCATCTAGATTTTTTTCTTAAACTCCAAGGTAATTCCAGCACACAGTGAAGACCATTAGAGCAGACTTTATTTTGCATATGCACCTGAGAGACCAGGACCAGCCTCTCTAGTGGATGAGCATGGTCAGTTTCTTGGGGCCTTGGTCAGTGAACTCAGAGGTCTGGACTGCAGCTGGGGTTCTCAAAGGCCTAAGGGGGTTTGAAAGGAGGATGAAAGCGTATGTCTGTGGAGGCTGGGATGAAGCTGGATGAAAGGCTGAGGGCGGGAGAAGAGGAGGCAGAGAGAAGTCCTATAGGACAAGGCTGTTGATCGAGCTTTGAGAGCCTGAGGTCTGCATGCAGCCGGCAATGAAGGCATATGAGCGTGGACACTGTTCTGAGCCACAGAGTGATGAGGACATCGATGTGCCTTGTACCAGCCTGGCTGCTCAGAGTTAACCCTCTGCCTCCCAGCCCAGGGTCTAGGTGGTCTGAGCTCTTCATCCCCTCACTATATGAGCTTGCAAGTGTCAGGGGTCTCCATTGCCAGTGTTGAACCTCCATGCAGATTTTGTGGGGTGATAGTGTTGGATATTTACAGAGGCAGGAAGCCTGATGAACTGGAGATCAGTGCCCTGTGTGGAAGGCACAGACATTGGATGGACACAGGGGGAGATGAGACCCCCCCAATATCACATTCATGAGACAGCAACGCTCCAAAGCTGTAGTGTGGTTGTGTACTTTATAAATTTTATCTTATGATTGCATGTTTTTTTTTAATGAGTGCCAGCCCCTCCTCTCAAACACCCCCCCCAACTGCTGGACAAGACTCTTGGGTGTTCTGTTTGCAATCTGTCCTCCAAAGAGCCCTGAGGACTTCCTGAAGCTCTCTGTCCCCAGGGTCTAGCATGACACACAGACTCTAGTAAGTGACCAGTGAAAGAAGGCAGAGTGTCTTCAGGGGAGCTTGGAGGCAGGGTGGACATGGGAGTCATTCTTCTGGGATGCCTCCCAGATAACCCCAGCTCTGCTCAGTTGGAACAATGTCCCTCTCCTCTCTCTCTCTCTCTCTCTCTCTCTCTCTCTCTCTCTCTCTCTCTCTCTCTCTCTCTCTCTCTCTCTCTCTCCTACAGACCCCAGAGCCTGGAAGAGCAACTTTACCTTCTCTAACCAAGCCGGCAGGACCATTGCCTCTGTCCCCTCTCCAAAGTAATTTCTCCATTCGGCGTGAGGGCAGCACTCAGCCACTGCTGGCTCCTCTGTCTCAGCTTCAAGGCATCCTGCCCTCCTTTGGTGTGGGTGCTGCTGGGAAAGGGTCCCCTCTGAAGGCCACCTGACCACTCACCCTGGGCAGCCCTGAGGCTGAGATGCGGGGGTGAAATTAGGAAAGCTCCTGTGGCCATCCAAACCTGATGGCTGTGTCACCACAATCCTAAGACTTAGCTCAGCTGCTCTTCAGGGGGCCTGGGAACGCCCTGCCCAGTGCTGGACATGAGTTCCAGAAACAGTCTTGTGCAGGACACTGGGATGCTGGGCATTTCTTCTGATGACAATCAACAGCTCATTGCTG
>PVHP010032787.1:0-20003 GCA_004024765.1 Zapus hudsonius | reverse complement strand
CTGTGGGGACAGTCTGAGAATGTACTCACTGAGGCTCTGCAGAGCCCTCACCCCCTCCCTGCACCCAAAGCACTAGCAGATGTTTGGCAGCTGGATTTCTTCATGAGCTCAGGAGGCACGTGGAGGATGTGGAGACTTCAGTCCTTGACCCAGAATGGGATGGGCCGGGGGGGGGGGGGGTGTCCGGAGAGGGGAAGTGGAGGAGGCCATAGCTCCCCTCATCCCATCCCATCCAGGGAGGATAGAGCAATTTTCTGGCTGCCACAGAAGTCTCTGAGATGTAGATTGAGCTTGTCAGATTGGAAGACTTGGGTAGCATCTAGGCTCCTTTGGCCTACCGCTTCCCACCCCAGGGCTTCTGCCCCCAGCTACACCCTCTCTGCCTGACTCCCAGTGGGTCTCCAAATGGAGAATTCCTCTCTGAGTTGAATGCCACCACCTCTAAGAAGCTTCCGGGCCAATTGTTCTCACTTCCTCTGTTCAGTTTGCTTATGGCACAGCTCAGCACTGTCCCCATGTTGACATTCCTGGCACATGCCAGCTGCATACCCTGGACACTAGCTTGCATGGGTTGGTGGGACTGTCAACCTCCTGAGTGCATGGCTTCATTTGCCCTTGTTGGCTGCATACAATCCCAACTCACCCTTGCCCAGGGTGCCGCCTGTAGAGGGGAGGCCAACACCTGGAAGCCAGCAACCTCTTAGGAACTGGAAACATGGCACCTACATCATTGATGTGGACGTGGGTGTCGAGGCCGAAGAAGTCCCTCGGCCTTGAAGTATGTGGCTGGGGACCAGGGGTTCTTACCTAGTCGAGATCCAGGGCCCATTGAGGCGTGGTGGCAGGACTTCGGTGATGGGTGAGCCATCAGGCACAAGCTGTTGGCATCGGGGCTCCCAGCGCAGGCGGCCATCCCCTGTAGGCCGAGTGCCCTCTAAGATGGCGGCTGCAAAAAGAGGGCCTTAAATCAGAGATACACACACTGCACTCTCCCTGCAAATGGCTCATGGCTAGAAAGCTGCAGGGGGTTGGGCAGGCTGTCTGTCTGATTGTCTTCTGCACCAAGCCCACAACGCCTCCCCCCACCTTTGTCTGTGAAGCACAGACCAGCGCCTAGCACACCATTGTCAGTGCAGGAGCACACAGTAGGTGCACAGAGCCCCTACAGAAGGCCAGCCGTCCAGGCCACACCCTGTGCTTGGCTCTCTCTCCGGAAAGCCCAGGCAGGAGTTGGTGCTGCCAGAAGGGAGGTGGTCTGAGCATGGGCCGGCCCATGGGCCCTAGATGGGTTGGCCCTGGTCCCAGGGCGTGGGACAGTGCCCCAAAACTCCTAGGACCTGCTCCCAGGCGAGAGCCAAGGCCTTCAGCTGCTGGGGAAGGAGAAGTCCCCCGAGAAGGACGGCTGAGGCAGCCTCATGGCAGGATGCTGAGGAAACTTGGCGCAAACAGAGTCCAAGCATTACAGCAGCAGCTGTCCTCACAGTGGCCCTGACCCGGCCACCAGCCACTGCAGAAAGCTTGCCAGTTCGTCCTTCCCAGCAAGCCTGAGACCTAAGTGGGTCAGGAGGGGCCCAGGGACCATTGTTGGCTTTGGCTAGGGAGGGTCTTGGAAAGGGTCATGGGAAGAGTGAAGCGTGTACATGGCATTTTCTGTCCCTGCACACTTACACCTTCCTGTCTGGGCTCAGGAGGAGCCGAGGACCCAACACCACCCCTCAGGGCACCTGGCTGAATGTTGAACTCAAACTCTCAGTGCCACAGGGGTTTCTCAGGAAAATGAGGTTGGGCAAACTCCATAGTTGGCCTTTGGCAGACACATCCAGAGTCCTTTCGGGTCCCGTGACCCACGAACAAGGCAAGAGTGATGCAGCTGGTGGTGGCAGTAATGGGCGTGGGCATCACACAGGTTTACCCTGCTCTGCATCTTGGCTGTGGTCCCCAGAAGCTGGCCTTAGCAGAGGAACGGACTTGGTGCCGGTGTGACAAAGCTAGTATGCCTGATGGCTTCACGCAGTGTGGGCAAAAGGGACTTGAGACACACAACTCACACGCGCCAAAGGACTGAAGCGCAACCAAGTCAAGGCACTGGCGTGTCCCCAGGTCCCACTGGGTCCCTGATCAAGGGGTCCATTAACTGCAGCCAGCCAACTAGGAGAGATAAAACCAAACAGCCTACCAGGGAGAGGTGTCATCACACGGACACACTGTCACTTCACTTGGGCCACCGGCAAAGCAGATGCAAGACAGGAGGCAGGCTATTCCATGTGAACCTGGCCCAAGGTCAACGTGCCGAAGGGATCTGGGCCAGGACGCTACAGTGGGCATGTGCGCAGCCACAATGGGTCCAGGTATTGTGAGCGGAGATGACTTGCATGAGCGTTAGCATTACGCACTCACTCTGGCGCATTGGAGCCCACGGTGTTGGAAGCCACGGGCTTCTCTGGATTCAATTCTGTAGGTTAATTTGAACATCGCCAGTGTCGATGAAACCCTGTCGGAACGTGTTGATTTGGAGGATGGATGGAAGCGAAGTGAAGAAAAGAGTCTCCCGGGGTCAGCCTTATTTGCCTGGCCAGGAAATCAAGCTCACATTTCAGAGCGAGGTTGCTCACGGGCCCCGAAAATTACAGTGTCATTGTTTCCACGCACCTCAGGTTCTTGAAGACATGGTCTCTGTTGGAAAGAAAGCCTGGGTTTTGTCTCCCGCACCCCACCCTACAAAAAGGTGGGGAGAAGAGGCGTTCCGAGGAATGTCACAGCAGGCTCTGAAATGAACTCTCAGATGCTATGTTCTCACTAAGTGTGTTTTAGTTCATCTCTTTCTCTGTGAGAAAATTAGAATTTAATTATGTTAGGAGAATGTGAGATTTGGTCAGCCCTCCCCGATCTCCAGAACACACGTGTGCACACGCACATGCACACACACTCACCCACACAGAGCACAATCGGACCTTCTAGCAGACACCACTGATGTCGGAGCCCAGCAAGGCTGCCCTCCCAAGCCCCTTTTCAAGGTTGCAAAAAGAAACTTAGCCACTTATAAATGATCTCGTGACATTTTGCACACTTGCACCTTGGGGGTAGACCTTGATTTTTTTGTCTTCCCCCCCTTCTCTTCCTTTCCCCCCTTCCGGTCCCCAGGAAAGCTTTCACAAGCTGAGCAGCCAGAGGCAGATGGGGCCGTGGCTGGGATCTGGATGCAGGGACCAAATTGATTTTTATCAACCATAGATTGTTAATTAACGGTGGCGTCCGCTTACTGCCTTTCACTATTTACTGTTTGCCCACTAATTAAAAATTATGCTGCTTTTGCACTCATAAGAGCAGGGACATTTGAAATTAGATAGCATCGTTGAAATTACCTACAGAATTAAATCTAGAGTGGCCAGGCTCCCAGAGCTGAAAATATGATCTGATGTGTTATGGGAAGTCAGAACGCAGGGGACCAGCCACACCGTATGGAGGATGCCTGGGGCCCTGAGGAGCACAGATACTTGCTGAGCCTGAGGGGTGCAGAGCTCAGGAGCACCTCCATGTCTTCTGAGTTTGTGCTTTGGGGGGTCAGAGGCTTTTTCTGTATCACGCTGTGACCCCCCACTCAACATCCCTGGGTGGTGGTATCAGCCCATGGATGTAGTGTTCACTGCTTAGGGAAGCCATTGCCAAGGACTGCCTGGTGCCTTCTGTACAGCCATGGGGACCATCTCCTTCCTCTGATAAAGGTGCCCATCCCCAGATTACAACCCCATCTAGCTTGGTGACATCTGTGAAAACTTTGATTCTGAACAAAGTCACATTTACAGGAGTGGGGATAGAGATTTAGCATATCTTTGTTTTTGAGATAGTCTCTCTCTCTCTCTTCCAATAGAGACCTCCAATCTTCTAAATATTTCTGGTAGACTAGAAGGTTCTTAGACCTCCCAAAGAAGACCGGGCGGACACAAAGTTCTCAGCCATTTCCATCTTTGGACACCCAAAGATGAGTCCAGCTCTTTGAGGTACCATCAAATTTACCACGTAGCTCAGACTGGCCTTGAATTCATGTTGAGCCTCCTGCCTCAGCACATGTGCCTGCGATACAGGTCTGGCTTGAACATACTTATTTTTACAGGGAGACAACTCAAACGGCAGCAGGAATCCAGGTTTCTCTAGTGATGTGATATTTATTCATTCCTTCACCCCTGCACAGGTTCTTAGGGGATACCTGTTGTAGCCTGGCATCTTAACAGCCCTCAGGATGTATAGAATTCCTATCTCCCTCAGAGGCGAGCATTAATTATAGAGGCCCACCATAAGCTAAAACTTCAAAACATCCTGAGTGTCTTCAAGGAAATTTACACACCAGTTCCCAACTTCCCAGGCTTTTCCGGTGTCCTTGGAATTCAGTCCAAACTTCCCTTAAAGCCCATGAGGCTTGTGAAGCCAGGGTTCCTGCCTTTCTCAGTTCACAGGGTGTTCCTGAAGATGAGCCACGACATCCTTCCTGTCTCAGGGCCTTTACTGGGCTGCCCCTTCCCCCTGCCCTGTGCTGACCTCCCAGGCTGGCACTCCCCTTCATCCTACATTACTGCAGGCCTAGACCCAGTAGAGCTCCTCTGTGGTCCTTAGGCACCCCACAATTAGTGATCTATTTTCTTTATTTTAAAAAATATTTATTTATTTATTTTGTAAATAGAAAAGAGAGAGAGAGAGAGAGAGAGAGAGAAGGAGGAAGAAGAGAAGGAGGAGGAGGAGGAGGAGGGGGAGTATGGGCACACCAGGGCCTTCAGCCACTGGAAATAAATTCCAGATGCATGTGCCACTTTGTGCATCTGGTTTATATGGGTACTGGGGGATTGAACCCGTATCCTTCAGCTCTGGAGGCAACTGCCTTAACCGCTGAGCCATCTCTCCAGCCCAGTGATCTACTTTCTGCTTAGTTTGTTTTCACAAAAAACATTCACGTCCTAGTATGCCCTCCGCCCTCTGCTCTGAAGGCTCCTATGCACCCAGGCACCCAACCGTGATCAAAGCCACAAAGTCAGTGCTGGAAACACATTAGTTCACAGCCTGACTCAGCATTTACCCAGCCTCCTATGTGTGGTGGTTTGGAGTCCAGGACCCTCACTTTACGTGTAATCTTTTATAAGATTTTATTTATTTATTATTTTATTTAGGTGTGGTGTGTGTGTGTGTGAGGAGAGAGAGAGAGAGAGAAAGAGTGGAAGGAAAGAGAGTGTGCACATGGGCACACTGGACCCTCTTGCCACTATGAACAAACACTATAAACGAATTCCAGACACACGCACCACTTTGTGCATCTGGCTTTATGTAGGTGCTGGGGAATCGCGTCCTGGCTGACTGGCAGACTTTGCAAACGAGCACTTTTAACCACGAGACCATTCTTCCGCCCCCACTTTGCTCCATCGCTGTATCTCCTCAGGGTGTCTTGGTCTGACTTTGCATGACCTTGACATCTTTCAAGAGTACTGACCAGTTCTGCCATGTTGCTTAGTCTAGGACTGGTGTTTCCTCATGATCGAATTTGTCGTGCAGTTTTTGGTTAGAATTCTCTAGAAGGGATATCACTGTGTCAGGAGGCCCGGAGGTCAGTCCTCCTGACTCTGGCGTTAACCTCGCTCACTACCTTATGGGGATGTCTGGCATCTGTCTCCTCTGGTCACTCATGACGTTTCTCTCAGTGACTTGCAATGACCTCACAGACAGCCGGAGCCTCTTGGCTTCCGTTATTCACCTCTGTGATGACTGTTCACGTGGCTCTCAAGGGCCATCAGTGCCTGTTGACGAACTGGATGTGCGCTGTGGGGAGAGCTGTTCCTACTTCTGCCCACTCCTGGCGGTCACTTGAGTTATGCTTTGTTGGACATTGGGGGCATCTGCCACTCTTCTCCAGTATTCTTTCCCCACGTCCTTGTCAGGTGCCACTTTTCAAGTAGCAGAGGATCTTCTGGGCTCACGCTGTGTTTTCTTAGCCCCACCCCAGAGCCAGGCCTGGGTCATTATCCTGAAGAATGGTGTCCAGAGACCAGGGACTGAGGGCTGGAGTGCTCACTGCTGGCGGAGTGAGTGCCTCGTTCCTTCCCTCCCTTCCTTTCTCTTCTTTTTTTCTTCTCAATCATTCCTTCATCCTTCCTTCAAGTCCTCCATCCTTTTTCCCTCCCTTCCTATTCTCTTTTCTCTCCTTCCTTCCTTCCTCCCTCCTTTCCTCTTCACTGTTCTCCACAGGGCCCTCACCTTTCTGGCTCACAAGTGCCCCCGGCCAGCACGTGTCTGACTGGTGCTCCACATATTATTAGTAAGTAATGGAAAGTTCTTAGAATGACTCGTCTGCTTGTTAAGGGCTCCCTAACCCACTTCATTGACTGTTTTAGGTGAGTGAATGACGGATGGTCAGTGTGAGCACCCAAGAGGGGTTCTTCATCCTCCTCTCAGGACGGGGGACCAGGGTCTTGCTGAGGAGAGGATGAGTTTGACAAGGGAACAGGACAGCCAGTCAGGGAGTTCCCAGGAGCTGGGCTGGTCCAGGGAGGTAGAGAGGAGAGAAAAGTGGTTGAAATTCAAGTGTGAGCACTGGACGGGGTCTCGGGCTGAACTCCAACTCAGACCCCAATGCCGACTGCTTGCTTTGGAGCCCAGGGCATCCTGGGACCTGCCTTTAATCCCAGTGCTCAGGAGGCAGAGGTAGGAGGATCACCGTGAGTTCAAGGCCGCCCTGAGACTCCATAGTGAATTCCAGGTCAGCCTGAGCTCAAGCACAAACAAACAAACAAAAAGCTGAAAAGAAACGGGCAATATTAACACGTATTCCCCCAGCCCCGAGTAGTATCCATCAGCAAGCAACACACATCCATAGGACGAGGGACTTACATTTTACATGCTCTGCTTTCATATCAAGATCCACACTCAGCCTCATTTAGCTTAGGTTGGCCACATTTCAGGTGACAGGTGGCTGCTGGGGGGGGGGGGGACAGAGCCCAGCTCAGAAATGGAACGGATGTGTGTCACTGTTTGCAGTGTTAAGAGTTTCTACAGAGCCGGGCGTGGTGGCTCACGCCTTTAATCCCAGCACTCGGGAGGCAGAAGTAGGAGGATCACCATGAGTTTAGGGCTACCCTGAGACTACATAGTGAATTCCAGGTCAGCCTGGACTAGAGCGAGACCCTACCTCGAAAAACCAAAAGAAAAAAAAAAGAGAGTTTCTACAGTTCCTTTCTGAGCTAACCTTTGGGGACCAGGGGTCCAGTGAGTGAGGTCTGGTCTCCTACCCTCCACTCTGGTGTGTGAACTTGGCTTCCTTCCTCCCTCCCTCCCTTCCTTCATCTTTTCCTCCCTCTCTTCCTCCTCCTCTTCCTTCCTAGTTTTTGAGACAGGGTGTCATGTAGCCCAGGCTGGCCTCGAACTATGTAACTGATGCTGACTTTAACCTTCTGTCCCGCCTCCACCCACTCCTTCCCCAGGGCTGATGTGCTTGATCAAAATGGGGGGGGTGGAATCTGGTTTATTTCAAACCCTCAGCTTGAGGTAATTCACCTAGAATGTTTGGACTTGAAAGCATATGAACATTTTACATCAAGATTTCAGCAGCGGGGCCCGCCCGAACCATGCGCTCTCTTGATTAGAGGAGACCGTCTCGCGCACGTGGAGAGGCGCTGGGGGACACTGGCCATCAGGCTCCAGAAACCGTTGCCAGAGGGCAGCCGTGGACATGTGGCCACAGACCTGAGAAGATGGGCTCCTCCATGGAGTCACCTGACAAAAGGCACGCGGCTGCCATCGGCGCGCCCTCACTAAGGCTGCAGATTGGTAGGAGCAAAGCGCAGAAAACCTAAGGCAAAGGCTGGAGCCCCGAGAGCCCATGGGCCCCTGTGCAGTGAGTGTCTGGCTCAGTGCGCATGTCTCTCATCTGGCTGTGATTAAGTCTCCAAGTCTCGTCATCCATCTAATCCAAGGGTCTTTGTGTCCAGGGCAGTGTGTGTGTGTGTGTGTGTGTGTGTGCTTTTAAATCATGGGAAACTCAGAGATGGTGTGTTCTGGAAGGACTGCGTCCCATTTCCCACTCTCAGCATTTTCCCAGGCCTCTGGAATGCACTCTTCTCTGCTGGGTGACCTCAGAGTGGACAGTTGCCCTAAGGACCCCGGGAGGGGCCGGACACCTGCAATAGCTTATTCCCCTGATGGGAGGGGCAGAGGGGTCTTAGATGGTGAAGTCACATGCTCGAAGGCCACATTGTCCTCCTAGCTGTCGGGCCGAGAGCCATGCAGGATCAGTCATTGGGGAAGGTGGTCTTGAGACCACTGGCTGGGTCTACGCGCTCTTATGTATGACTCACGCCAACGGGGGAAGTGGGGAGCTTTGGTCAAGGGGAGTGTTGCCCTCCTCCGTCTCCCATGCCTGGGTTTAGCATTTCCTGCTAAGGGAAAGGAAGTCGAGAGAAAGGCGGGGGGGGGGGGGGAGGGCTTGGGGAGACCAGATCTGGCCCACAGAGACAGCCCATCAGCCAGGTTTTTCTGTTTGTTTGTTTAGGATTGTTCCAGTACAAAAACCGTTCACATCAAATTCTCCCTTGGCCCCAAACTAACGTTAATTATTCTGCTCTGGCTAGGGCTTCCCCCAGATGAAAACTGGAAAATTCCAGCCAAAGCCCAGCTGTTTGTAAAGAGTCCAGGCATCAGGGTGATTGATGGGAGCTTGTCCCTTCTCGCCCAGATGTTTTAGCGTCTTGCAAACCAGGCCTTGTTAGCGTGGCTCCTTCGGGGCCTGCCTTCCCTGCCCTGTGTGTAGAAGGTCTTTAGACTTCCACAATCCATACCTCCCGTGGTTGGCATTCCCACCCATGCCAGCCTTCTACCTTGGGTGCAGAGAGTAAGTCCTGCGTGCGTGAGGATTTCTGTTCCAAGGGTTGTCACTTCCAGTCGTGTTTGCTGAAGTCCACATGGCCTCTCTTGGCCGAAGATGGAAGAGTTCATTGTTGTGAAGACCAGGAACTTGACAAGGGAGTCACAGGTTGTGACACAGTCAGAAAGAAGAGGTCCTTGTGAACCGTGGTGAAGGCTCTCCATGACACCCGAAAACGGGCTCTTGGGAAGGAATCTTGGATGGCTCCTCAAGGAGCTGAACTCATCTTGGGATCTGAGAACTGGGTGTCAACCAGGTCTTCTCCAGAAGGTCTAAGAACCTTCTAGTCGACCAGAAATAAGTCAGGAGATTGGAGGTCTCCATGAGGTATTGACTTAGGGGGTGACAGGGAGCTACCCGGGGTTGGGGGAAGCACACCACAGGCTGGGCTGTTCTTGGGAGAGCCCACAAGGGGGCCCTCTTGAGCTTCAGTTGGGGCGCTTGGGAGACCGGGTGGAAACCCAGGAATGCCTCCTCCAGAGTTGGCCTCCAGCCCAGGGCTGGGCCTCCCTTGGTCCACTTTGTCTTTGGGGGAAGACCGGGCCCATGGAA
The DNA here is from genome assembly GCA_004024765.1 of Zapus hudsonius. Taxonomy (NCBI): domain Eukaryota; kingdom Metazoa; phylum Chordata; class Mammalia; order Rodentia; family Dipodidae; genus Zapus; species Zapus hudsonius. The sequence continues at coordinate 10,555 of PVHP010032787.1, read as the reverse complement.
GACCAACTCTGGGGCCTACCCTTTCTTCCATGTGGGTGCCATCGTGTCTGATGGCACGGAAGACATACTTTGAGACTGGAGGAGGATAATGGGTTCATCCAGCATGCCTCTTCAAGAAATTCCCAACAGAACAAAGCTCCATAAACAATGGAACAAAACATCTCAGCTCCTGGGCCTTTCCCCAAGGACACACATGGGGATGAGGGAGGGAGGTTGGGTCCTTGGTGACAAGGAAGAGCACGGAGATTTTAATACAAGGAAATTATTGTAATTTAACATATCAATTTTTCTTACATTGTGTTGAGATTAAGTTCGTGGTCTCTTTCATACATTCAAAATAAGGAATTTCCCTAGAGTACAATTTTGTGGGAAAATCTACATCATGTTTCGAGAAACCCATTCTGTTAGAAGTTACCAGATTTTAAGAGAAACAGTAATATTTAATTATGGCGTTATTTTACCATCTAGAAAAATTAATGTACTTTCTGAGTGTCAGGAGGAAGGCTGGCTGGAAGTCCAAACCCTGTTTTTAAATTATCATACAAATGGAATCCCAAAGACGCAAATATTGGCTCAAATGTTGCAGACACACTATAGGAGAATGTAGTGTCTTCCTCAATGTTACATAAACAACCTTGTCGCTCTTGCCTCACAACCAGTGGGGCTGATGTCCCAGGGAAGAGGGCCCTCAACTGGCTAACGACCTCGGAGAAGGCCAGTCATAGGGGTGCCTAGCTTCACCCCAGATCTCGTTGGCACAGCCCGTGCTGAACGTCACTCCACGTTCATAACAAGCCTGTGATGAGTCTTCCCTCTCGTTTCATGAGACTCAGGCCAGATCATGGAGGTTCATGGGTTTTGCTTGATCTCACCTAAATGTGGGTGGAAAGGCCTCCAAATCACCATGAGCAGCTACGGTCACTTCCAGGCCCTGGTCTTTGGTTGGCGTTTATTCATTTGTTGGGTCCCTATGGCACACTGAAGGAGGGCTCTGGGGTGAAGGGTGGGGGTGCTCACTGCCTGCATGTTTCTTGAGAGTCTTGCTAAGGAGAAGCCTCTTGATCTCTCTCTCGACAGATGGAGGAGTGTGTAATGGGCCCTCATGGCAGAGCTGCGGAGCTGGCAGGGAGGTGTGAAACTCAGAGAGAGAGAGGGCGTGCAATTAGTCCCAGGGCCTGGGCTTGGAGGAGTCCAGGTTGTCAGGGGGAAGGATACAGAGGCGAGGGGCTGCAGCGGGGGCCCGAGGCCCGGCCAGCACTCCAGGGTTCTGGAGTGTTCCTTCGGCAGAGGTGGGGTGAGAACACTGTGTTCTCAAAAGCCATGTGTTCCGAAGGATGCTGTACCCACAGCGGAGGTGGAGGGGACGATGACTCCAGGGGGCCTGGACGGATGTGGTACATTTGATTAGTTTCTTGTTTTTATGGTTTTTTTTTGGATCTCAATTCAATAACTAACATTCAGCCCAGGATGGTGTTAGGATGTGGCAAAGGTAGAGATGGATAGATTATTTTTAAAAATAAGTTAAGTGAAAATGAGTTCGTTGATTTAAAGAGAGATGATGGCTCAATTATAGAACAGCAGTGATCAGAAGGGACCAAATTGCCTTGTGACCACAGTGACAGGTGGCTGGTGTTCTGAGCCCCCCGTTGCTTGTGTTAAGAATGGTTGGGACATGTGGGTGGCTGCCTGAGGAAGGAGGGGCCCCAGGAACCCAGGCCCAGCCATGGCTGTTCTGAGGAAGAGAGGTACAGATATAAAAGTCACCTACAGAGACAAGGGGGTGACATGGGGTGTATGTAGGACCTTGGTCAGAAGACTGGGACAGTGGGTGACATTCCTGAGATGAACTGGACAGGAGTTTTGTTTTGGGGTGATTTTCCCTTCTAGGGAGGCCATGGGCTGCCACCAGCTGCTGTCCCCAAGGTGTACACAGGTTTGGACAAAGGGTGGGGACAGCATCTCTAGGCTAACTGAGGGAAGCGAGGTGGCCAAAGGGGGGGTGGGAGGGGAAATGCTCAGAGCAAATAAAATACAGAATGCCTGGTTAAGTCTGACTTCCAAATACTTCCTGGAAAATCTTGATTTTACCACCCTAAATACTGTGTAGATGAGGACAGAGGTGTGCCCGGGACAGGGAAGATAGGTCACAGCAGAGGTTTGTGAGAGGGAGATGGTGTTTCATGGCTTGTTATTATTTTTACGTGTGTATGTTTGGGTGTATGTGTGTGCAAGTGTGTATGAAGGCCAGCAGTTGACTGGCCATTCTCCAACCACTTTATTTATGGAGACTGGTTCTAAGCTCACCATTTTGGCTAGATTAGCTAGGCAGGCCCCAGACACCCACCTGTCTCTGCCTTCCCAGGTTTGAATTCCAGGCACATGTCACTCTAATTCGCTTTGACATGAGTGCTGGGGATTCAGACGCAGGTCCTCAAGCACTTTACTGACTAAAGCTTCTCCCCAGCCCTATTCAAGTCATTTTTGTTTGTTTGTTTTTTCAAGGTAGGCTCTTCCTCCAGCCCAGGCTGACCTGGAATTCACTATGTAGTTCCAGGGTGGCCTTGAACTCTCCAAAGTCCTCTCCCTCCACCTCCCAAGTGCTGGAATTAAAGGCAGGTGCCACCATACCTGGTCCATCTAAGTCTTTTAATGCTATACACCGGGAAAGGAAAAACATAAAAGGATACGTTAGCCACCACCTGCCCCAGGGTGAATTACCATATATCTTCTAGTATCCAGGCTCCAGAGCCATGGGTGCCAACCAGCGTGGGGACTCGGGTCTTCTCTGATCCCAAGCCCTTGTAAGGCAGGCCACTCACTTTTATTGAAAGAATGAACAGATCTTTTTAGACTTTTCTTCCTTGTATACACACATAATAGACTTATTTGTTTGTTTTCACAGAACTGAATCATCTATACATATGGCCTGGAATCTATTGTTTCAACCTGATAATAAATGTTAGACATCTTTGCAGAGGTTGATTCTTTTTTCTTAAGACCAGAGGGACTAATGCATATTTACAGTCTGCAGGGGAGGAACCGAGACGATGGAGTGGAACAAACAGGAGATGTAATAACGGAGAACAGCGGGTGCCTTCATCAAGAAGGGCCCAATAAAAACAGGCTGAACGCTCCAAACAAAGCAAGACGTGGCTTACAGTGGAATTTTCAAAAATCTATGAAAAAGGTGTAAATGAAATGTGCAAGCCGTGTTCTACCCCGAAGCCCTGGTGGCTTCCTGCGAGTGAATCACGATAATGGTTTCCCCGCGCAGCCTCCCAGAAAACAGCTCTGTGCCGACTCCTGCATGTATATGGATGGGTTTTTTATTTGGTTATTAAAATATTTTTACAGATGCAATCTTTCTATGCGCATCGTTCTGCCTTAAGTCATCAGAATAGTTTCCATCTTAGATTTAGCTCGCTGTGGGAGAGACAGAATTCTGCCACGCAGACAAATCTTTTTATTATTATTCTTTTATTTAAAAATATTTTATTTATTTATTTAAGAAAGAGAGATAGAAAGAGGCATATATATACATACATACACCTATATCTACATCTATATCTATCTATGTATCTATGATCTATGTATCTGTCTATGTATCTATGTGTCTATCTATGTATCTATATATCTATGTATGTATGTATGTATGTATGTATGTATGTATGTATCTATCTATCTATCTATCTATCTATCTATCTATCTATCTATCTATCTATCTATCTATTGAGAGAGAGAGAGAGAGAATGGGTGTGCCAGCAGTTCTAGCCACTGCAAACAAATTCCAGTCTTATGTGCCACCTTGTACATCTGGCTTTATGTGGGCACTAGGGAATCAAACCCCGGTCCTTGGGCTTTGCAGGTAAGCATCTTAACCACTGAGCCATCTCTCCAGCCCACAAACGTTATTGAGCTAATCATTCTCTATTGGTGGCTATTAGATTGTGGACCATGTCTACCCCTGGCCTCTGCTTCTTTTTTCTCTTGTTGAAAACAAGACATTAGATGGCTTTTTCAATGATCAGAGTGGAAAGTTTGCATGAGTTCAATGGAGAACCTTTTGACAGAGAGAGAGACAGAGACAGAGACAGAGACAGAGACAGTACCTGTGTCTTTCCACCTTTGTCCAAAATGGATATTATTAAATATAAGAAAAAATATAAATACACACATGTGTGTGCATTTGAGATAGTCTCACTGAGTTGTTTGGACTGGTCTTAAGCTCAGGATCCTTCTGTCTCAGCCTCCCCAGTTACCAGGATGACCGACATGCACCTGGCTTTTACAAACGATATTTTCATTTTTACCAATCTGTCAGATGAACATGGAAAAGTTATAATTACAACTTATTGGAGGTTGACTGTTAAACTGCACTTTGTTTTCCTGTGCCTACAAGTAAGCAAGGGTACAAGTGTATCAGCGACTTCTTGGTCTGGGACACACACCTCTATGCTTATCTCACCAGCCACCATCTGACTCAGGCCTCCATCGTTTCTCAGCTGGAAGGCTGCCCTGGCCTCTTGCTGCTGCCCTGGCTTGCACACATCTGTCTGTCAGTCATTGTTCACAGAGCAGCAAGTGTGAGCTTTTAAAAGTATAAGCCAAGGTTCTAACAGTGCAGCAGTGACCTGCGTGTTTAGAGAGATTCTCCACGTGCATCACACTTGACCTGAAGGACACATTCTGAAGAAGCAGGGCGGCCTCTGAGTTCCCTGAACCCCAAAGAGTGCTGAAAAGTGAGCTGTAGAAACCTTTCTCGGGACAAATGGGCATGTTGGCCTTGCTTGTGGGGTGAGGTTAGGGGAGCAGGGGCCGGACTGGTCTTAGGCTTCCATGGCACTTGGCGAAGCCAGCATATATGCTCTCTTGATGAAAGGGCTTATCATCTTAGACTCTAGTATGTTTACAGGTTATGACCAAGCCCATGAGAGTTTCTAACTAAAGCTTGACAAGGACACAGGTCAACAGCCCATTACAGACGAGAAAACAACAACAACAACAAAACACTTACACTCCAAGAACACACAAATAAGCATCATAATACACATGAAATGCTTAATGAAATAAAGTATGAACATTTAAAAACCGAGCAAGAAACATGAGACTACAAAAAAAAAATCACCAAAGCAGATGCAAAAAGAATTAAGTGGATTGGATAAACGAAATAAAATTGTCTGAACACAATGCTGTGATTGTCTCTTTAATAGATTAGACACTGTTGGAAAGGAAATCATGGAACTGGAAGACAGACGTGAAGAAATGACTAGTTAGAAAAGAAAGAGGGGCCTGAAAACTACAAAAGGGGGGTTAATGACACAGCAGCTATGATAAGAAAGACTAACCAACGTCTCTCAGAAGGAAAGAAAAAGCAAAAGGTGACGAGGAGAAGGGTCTGACCCACGTCCAGACATTACAAGGGCTGTCAACCCATTGGTGCCAGGAAACCTGGGGGGGGGGCAAGTAGGGCGAATAAAAAGAGAACAGTTGGATCTTCACAATACCAAGGACAAGCAGAGAAGATGGCTGTCTACAAAGACGTGTGTGCCTCCAGAACAATCTTCCACCTATGGGACCAAAGCAAAGAAATTTTCAGATCAATATTGACAGCATTATTGCTTTGCCTCTAGACCTCTAAATAAAGGGGTTTATGATGAAAGAAAACAGCAAGATGAAAGGTCTGATTCATTCATTCATTCTTTCTTGTTGTAAATGTATAGATATATATATACACACACATACATGCATGCATATATATACACATATATATATATATACATACACACATATATATGTGTGTATATATATATATACATATATATATATTTGCAAGGAGAGAGAGGGAGAGAAAGAGAGAGAATAAATATGAATGAACAGGTGCACCAGGGTCTCTTACTGCTGCAAACAAACTCCAGATGCATGTGGCACTTTGTGCACCTGGCTCTAGGTGGTTACTGGGGAATTAAATCCTGGCAGGCAGGATTTTCAAGCAAGTGCTGTTCACCACTGAACCATGTTCCCCACTTCCTTCCTCCCTCCCTCCCTCCCTTTCTCTTTTTTTTTCTACCACCCTCCCCTTTTCCTTTCTCTACTTCTTTCTCCCCTTCTTCCTTCCTTCTTCCTTTCCTCCCTCCCTCCATTCTCTTTCTCTCTCTCTGACTCTTCCTTTCTTCCTGTTTTCCTTTTTGAGACATGGTCTCATGTAGCCCAGGCTGGCCTTGAACTTGCTTTGAAGCCAAAGTTGGCCTTGAACTCCTGATTCTCCTGCCTTTAATTCAAGTGCTGGGATTATAAATGTCGCAGTCAGCCACATGCTGCTGGGATGAATCTTCAAACCAGGCACAATTTGGGGGAGGAAAGTATTTATTGAAACTACAGATTGAGGGGAAGTTCCATAACAGCCAAAGAGGCTGGCCCTCTTTCACAAGTCCCAGCAGAGAGAGAAACCCATCACCAACACCACACACATAGAACAACAAACAGGCAGGAGGGCCAAAAAAAGAATTTCTTCCCCTTTATATAGCCTTAGACACCCAGACTTAATGACTTCCTGAGTCTCTGGAATTTCCTTCCTGCACTGCCCACACAGGAAAGGATGTTTACTTTCAGCTTCTTTGAGCTTCTTTACATCCTGCCCTCTGCTGAGAGGCTGCCTTCCTGTAAACATCCTCAGAGAGCTACCCAAGATAATTAAAAAGATCAAGTTGACAACAAAACTTAACCATCACAATAAGTGTGTAGCCTGAAAGGCTTTATATATATAGTGTGTGTGTGTACAGTATGTGTGGTGTGGTGTGTGATGTGGGCATACGTGTGTGTGTGCAGCATGTGTGGTGTGATGTGTGGTGTGGTGTGTGACATGTAGTGTGGTGTGTGGTGTGGTGTGATGTGTGTTGTGGGCATATGTGTGTACGTACAGCATGTGTGGTGTGGTGTGTGATGGGTGGTGTGTGCATGCGTGCAGATGTGTGCACACTGTGCCCTTCCCTTGCATGCAGAGACCAGAGGAGAGCTTCATGTACCTTCTCCATTTTTCATCTGCATAATTCTTTGAGGCAGGGTCTTTCCCTTAACCTAACAGCAATTCAGCTCTCCCAGCAATTCTCAGGTCCCCCATCCCCACCAAAGACTGGGGTCAAAAATGCTCGAGGCCATGCTCAGCTTTTTATGTGAGTTCTGGGAGTTGAACTACTGGCAAACCCAACCCAGGTCCTCATATTTAAGTGGCAAGTACTCATAGCTACTGAGCTGTCTCCCTAGCCCAAAAGATCTCATTTTAAAGACAGAATAATGAGCAGAGAATTTTATGGCATTGTAAATCTAAAGAAAGAAAAAGGAATAAAACTATAACCTTTAATTTTGTGAGGTCAGAAAAACAGAATTAAAAAAGCTGGCATTTTGTGGCAAGCACTATGGAAGAGAAATGGTTCTGAGATCTAAATTCCTAGCATTGGTCAGAAAAAGGGTTAAGATGTAATTTCAGGGGAAACCACTAGAACAATAGAAGCATTGTGTATTGCTTTTGAATTCAGAGAGAGAGAGAGAGAGAGAGAGAGAGAGAGAGAGAGAGAGAGAGAGAGAGAGAGAGAGAGAGAGAGCACAATGTAGACAACAACGTAGTTCCAATGTAGGCAGGTCAGGCCTGGTGACACAGGCCTGTCATCCCAGCTGCTCGGGGTGCTGAGGCGAGAGGCTCCCAGGTCAGCCTGGGCAACTTAGTGAGCTGCTGTTTCCTGAGGATATCTCTCCATGTCAGAGCACTTGTCCAGTATGTGGGTTCTGTCTCTGGCACTGAAGAAAGTATACAAAGTGCAACTGATAGACAATAACAATGATTAAAATCTGAATGAATATGGTTTTCCTTGTCTATTCATGAGAGGATCCCATTGCATTTACCCCACAGCAGTTCTGTTGTTGACCACAGACACACATGAGCTAGGAGCACCCAGATGTGCAGAAAGGAAAAAGAAACATCTTGAATGTTAAGTAAAGAAAACTGGATGGGTATGTCAACATCAGACAAAGTCATATATTCAATCAATAGTATTCCCAAGGATGTAAATGGTCACTGCATCAAAGGTCCAATCTGCTAGGAAGATAGAACATAGTCAGAATTAAAATATACAAAGCAGGGCTGGGGAGATAGCTCAGTAGTTAAGGTGCCTGCTTGCTTGCAAAGCCTAACAACCTGGGTTCAAATCCCCAGTACCCACATAAAGGCAGATGCACAAGGTGGCACATGCATCTGGAGTTCATCTGCAGCTGCTAGAAACCCTGGCATGCTCATTCTCTCTCTCTCACTCTCTCTCTCTCTCTCTTAAAGATATATATACACACACAAAACAAATACTATTACAGATATAAGGCGATACTGGCTAGTGCATCAGCATAATGAAGGATTTGAACACAACTCCTTTGATTTAGGGGCACCGGGGATTTAACCCAGGGCTTCACACGTGCTAAGCATGCACACATACTCCAATGCATCTCCAGACCTCAATGTTGTGTAGGTCAAAGGTCAAATAAGTAATAAGGCAAGAGACAGAGTCAGAAGGAATACAAATAAGAAAGGAAGAAGTCGAATTGTTGCTGTTTGCAGATGTTATTTTTCTACACATAAGGGACCCTGAACACTCACCAGAAAACTGTTTTTAAAAAATTTTTTTTTCAGAAAACTGTTAGAGCTGATAAATGCTTTTAGCAAAGCAGCAGGGTACAAAATCAACACACAGAAATCAGCAGCCTTCCTATGTAGCAGTAACAAACATGCTGAGGATGAAATCAGGGAAACGCTCCCATTCACAGTGGCCTCAAAAACAAACAACAACAAAAAAAATGTGGAATAAATGTAACCCAGGAAGTGAAGGATCTCTACAACGAAAACTTTACAACACTCAAAAGAGAAATTGCAGAAGACACTAGGAAATGGGAAGACATCCCATGTTCATGGATTAGGAGAATCAATATTACAAAAATGGTTATCTTACCAAAATCAGTCTACAGATTTACTGCAATCCCCATAAAAATTCCAGTCATTTTTCACTGAAATAATAATAATTTTAAAGAAAATCTTAAAATTCATTTGGAAACACACACACACACACACACACACACACACACACACACACATTTAAACAGCCAAAGCAATTCTGAGCAACTAAAAATAAGACTGGTGGTATCATCATACCTGATTTTAAGATATATCACAGAGCCACAGTAACAAAAACAGCATGGTATTGGCACAAAAAAGACACATAGATCAATGGAACAGAATAGAGGACCCTGATGCAAACCCAAACAGTTACAGCCATCTGATTTTTGACAAAAATGCTAAAAATATTCACTAGAGACTCTAACATATGCTGCTGGGAAAACTGGATATCTATATGTAGAAAGATGAAAATAGATCATTATCTCTTTCCATGCACAGGATTGATTCCAAATGGACCAAAGCCCTTGATATCAGACCTGAAACTCTGCAACTGCTGGAAGAAAAACCAGAGGAAACACTTCAACATACAGGCACAGGCAAGGACTTTCTGACTAGAACCCCAGTCACTGAGAGAGGAAGACATCTGATCAACCACTGGCACCTCATGAAATGAAAAAAATTAAACAGCTTTTGTGCAGCAAAGGACGCTGTGAATGGAGCAAAGAAGCAGCAGAACGAGAGGAAGGCTTTGCCAGCTCTACATCTGACAGAGGAACAATATCCAGGATTTCCAAAGAACTCACACAACTAAATAATAAGAAATCAAACAACCAAATAAGAAATGAGTTACAGAACTGAATAGAGAGTTCTCAAAAGAGAAATACAGATGGCCTATAAACATCTAAAAGCATCTTATACATGCTTAGCGATTAGGGAAATGCAAATTAAAACGGATGTGAGATTCCCTCTCACTCCTGTCAGAATGGCTACCATCAAGAAATCAAATGATAATAAATGTTGGCGAGGTTTCGGGAAAGAGGAATCCTTCTGCATTGTTGGTGGGAATGTAAACTGGTCCAGTCATTGTGGAAAGCAGTGTGGAGGTTCCTGAGACAGCTGAAGATAGATTCACCATGTGACCCAGCTACACCACTCCTGGGTATCTGTCCTAAGGATTCTACTCATTACTACAGAGATACCTGCTCAGCCATGTTTATTGAGACTCTACCCACAATAGCTGGGAAATGGAAGCAACCTAGATGCCGGTCAACCGACGAATGGATAATGAAGATGTGGTACATGTACACGATGGAGTTTATTCAGCTATAAAAATGAAATTATGAAATTTGTAGGAAAATGGGCAAATCTGGAAAAGATTATATTAAGTGAGAGAATCCAGGCTCACAAAGTCAAATACTGTATGCCCTCTCTCATGTGTGGATTCCAGCTTCAAATGTTTAGATTTGCATGTGAATTGGAGTGAAAGTCAGTAGTAGAGACCAGGAAGCCAGACAGGGGCCATGCGGGAGGGAGGAGAGGGGAGGGCTTAAGGGGAGGGTATAGTAGATAAGTAAGTAGAGGGGGGTAGGAGGAGGGTTAATTAAAATTAAAGAGGTTATGAAT
>PVHP010032786.1:0-20075 GCA_004024765.1 Zapus hudsonius | reverse complement strand
AAATCAAAATTGTATTTATCACACATATATTTTGAAATATGTGTGCAGTTTAGAACTGCTGAATAAACCAAATTATAAGTACTTTACCTACTCTTTATTTTGAGACTGACAGTAAACACAGTAGGAAGAATTCCCACACACAATTCCTAGATCCACTTGGGAGCAGAGTTCCCAGATGGAAACGTTCCTCCTGCTTGTAACATCATTCTCTGTTTTTGTCTTTTCCTGAGCCTTTGGGAGTTAGAGATGAATTTTAATGGGCATGGCAGAAGATGCCTTCAGAAATGGCTGCCTTCATGGTCTTCCTATGGCAGATCCTGATCCTGTGGGCTTATTATTTATTTGATGAGCCTTATACCCAGACTGCTGGCTCATTGATGAAGTCTGCTTGACTCCCGTAGGCCCTGGAATTTGCAACCTCCCAACCCTGGCTGTTGACTCCAAATCTGCATCTGGACACTATCCTTTTCTCCAATAGTAGACTTTTTTTCTTCAAGTGGTGCCTCCGAATCTGTGTTGTCAACCCCCCTTTTCCATTTATGTGACATATTGAGCAGATCCCACAGCTGTCAGTTGCTTTGGGCTGTTAAGGATCCATCCCCCATCTTCTGCCTTGCAAACTCACTGAGGCCCTGTAGTGTCAACCTAGAAATTGTGGAATGGAGGCTGAAGGACATGTCCTCTTCCCTGACCTTGGCAGGGGCAAGGAGCATGAAAACAGGGAGGTTGGCTGTCCAGTGGAAACACTGGGGATTAGGCCTAGGGAGGACCACTTTCACACAACAATGGTGGCTTCAATCTGGATGGGAAATTGGAGACATTTGAAACCATGAAGTGGATGAGGTGTCAATGGCAGGGGCTGTGGGCTTTGCAGGCTTCATGGTGGGTGTGGGGATAGAGGCTGGTCCTGAATGGGGAGTGACCATAGGTCCACAGGTCTCACCTAGGAACACACTCACTGTATCACTTACCTTCTCATTGCTGGGGCAAAATACCTGACCAGAATCAGTTTATGGAAGAAAGGTTTTATTTTGGCTTACAGTTTCAAGAAGTTTCATCATGGCGGGGAAAGCATGGCATGAGCAGAGCCAGGGCGTTACATCTTGTCACATCAGTTAAGAGAAAGCAGAAAGAGTGAGCTGGCCAGTGCTGGCAAGGGGGTGGGGGAGATGGATTATAACATCCCAAGGTGCGTTCCTAGTGACACACCTCCTCCAGCATGGCTCCAGCTCTTGAAGGCTCCCACAGACACCCGGTATGTAGAAGCAGACATGAAGCATCCCCACACAGCCCCTGGAGTTCAGTGTGTCTATGCCCCAGAGCAAGGCTGTCCAAGAGATCCTGCTGCTCTGTGCATCAGAATTCAAGGCCTGTTGACAAAGCCTTGTCCAGAGAGCTGGATTTCTGGTTCCTGGACGGCTTTGGTGTCTTTTTGGCAAATCCTGGGGCAGCCTCATTTCCTCTTTTGGCAGATGATGCCACAAAAGAGGGTGAGAGGAATATTAGTTGCTTAGCCTAACCTCAGAGTGCATGAAGGGCTTATCTACATAAGGTCTGCTTTAGAACCGACTCTCTGGAGTTCCTTGAGAGTTTGACTTTTATCACATGCTTGAATTTTAGCATCCTTCAGGTCTTCTGTGCTCTCATGGACTTTCCCTCCCTCTTTGGGGCAGTTTTCTAGAGTGGATTAGGTTTCAGGCTAAAGTCATCATGTTGACAGAAAGATTGCTTCACTTTAAAGAGAATCCCCTAGTTTTTATGTCTACGGCAGCCCCTTGTCCTTCCCTGAGATCACTCTTCTTCTTCCCTGCTTTCCTTAACTCACTCCCTCAGGAGGGAGAAGAACTCACTGCTCATTGACTCTGGAGCAGAGGCATCCTCGGGGGCATCTGCACAGGGAGGAAGAGGACCATGTCCAGCAGGGGTGCAGTGCTGATGTCCCATTCCAGAGTCTGCCGAGAGTTCCAAGGCTCTAATCTCAGGATGTGGCTGTGGACAGATGGGAGCAGGTCCACCAGAAATGCTTTCAGATGACTAAACCAAGTCTCTTTCTGTCTTGTCTCCACAAGCCTCGATTACTCGTATCTCTGTGAAAATGTAGTCATTGATTCTCTTTGACAGCTTGTTAGATATGTGAGTTTCATATTAAAAGGGAAGGGACGCTGGGTGTGGTGGTGCACACCTTTAATTCCAGCACTTGGGAGGCCAAGATAGGAGGATCGCTGTGAGTTTGAGGCTAGGCCAAGACTACGTAGTGAGTTGCAGGTCAGCCTGGGCTAGAGAGAGACTCTATCACAAAAAAACAAAACAAAAAACCCAAACCAAACCAAAAAAGGAAGGGACACGATTTAGTTGTGGTGATGGAGCAGGACTGGTTCTTGACACCAGACATGAGGACTCAACTCCTCCATTTCCTTCCCTCTCTCCCTTTCTCCTCTCCTCCCTTCCTTTCCTCCCCTCCTTCTCCCCTCCTCTTCTTTTCCCCCCTTTTCTCATGCAGAAGAGGCTGGCTTAGAACTTCCTTTGTCGTTGAGGTTGGTCTTCAATTTTTAATTCTTCTGCCTCCACCTCCCCAGTGCTGGCATTCAATTCTAGGCCCATGCCACCATGCCCAGCTCTGTTCTTTTCATGGTGTGAATGCAGCTTATAGAATGTACCTGACGGTGTTTTAGAATGAGGGAAGCAGACTGTCTGTGAGGAATTTGGAGGAATTAACATGATGACATTAGTCCTTAATTACATTTGTGATAATGCTAGAAAAGAAAAACCGAGGAGGCGATGAGAAGAAATGGGAGCCTCTACTATTCTAGGGCTTCGGTAAGGCTCTTCTGAGGAAGTGCACTGGTACAGAGAGGCAAAGGGCAAACCTTTGAACACTGGGTGGGAGGTGGTTGACAGTAGGTGGGTGAAAGGATGGGGTGGGGAACAGTTAGAAGGTGAGCAACAAAGTCATTGGTCCCAGTTAATGATCGTAAACCCCAGAATATTCTTTAGATTACATAAGGAAATTATGAAGTCATCTCTAGCTTGCCCATCAGAAGGAGGCCAGTGGGGTGCACAGCCATATTAATGGAAAGCCCAAGAGTGCTTCTGTCTGCTTCAGAATCCCTTCCTGGTTTGCTTTAGGATGGTAGGAACAGTCCTGGAAGTATAGTTTATAACTTGATTTTATTGTTACTGTCTGTGCGGTCTTGGGAGAGGCAAGTCACTTGACCTCCTTCAAGTGTTTTCATTTAGCAATGGGAATTGTAGTTCCTCTCATCCAAGTTTCATGTGAGCACCATGTATGCTGTGACTGGTCTCCTTCCTCCTCCTAGTCCCAGGAGCCAAGGATGGCATGAAACCTTTGTTGATGTTTCTCAGGGCTATGGTGAAAATGGTCTGGGATGTCTTTACTTTCTATTTGAGTCAGTGTCTCATGTATCTGGCTTCAAACTCATGTAGGCGAGGAAGACCTTGAACTTTGGATATTCCTGCTTTCTCCTTTCAAGTGCGGGGATTATAGGCATGCATCACCAGGCTCAGTTTTGGAGACTTGTTTTCTGTAGAACTTTCTCTGTGCCAGGCACTGTGTTGGGCCCAGACAAGGATGAGCAGGCTGGTGCTCTTGCTTGGGAGGACGCACAGTGGGCCAGAGACCATATGGAGGAAGAGACAAGAAGATGTGAAGGAAGCTGCTATCTAGGGACAAGCCCTTCTGGCTGAAGAGACTGGACATCTGCTTCACCATTTGGTGGCGCAGTGATCTGGGGCAGGCCACATACCCTCTGACTCCTCACACCTGAACTGTGGAGAAGTTCAGATGGGAAACCTGGAACAGGAAGCTTCCCGAGGTGCCTCTGAGCTCAACCGGGAATTTGTTCCACCCACCACCCTCTTTTCTCTCCTCACGGCTAGTGGGAGACTCTCTTTTCTTCCCCCATCAGCATATGGGTATTTTAGGTAGAAACAAATGTTGCCTTTATTCTGTTTCTTTCTAGCTTCTTTCTAATCCTTTACAACCGAGCTGTTTGAAGACAGCTCCACCTACTTGCCTCATCTTTGTTCTGCTTTATGTTGTCATCTGGGTACGCTTCCACCTGCATCCCAGGAGAAGAGAGTGCTTCCCAATGTATCATTATCTGATCTCAGTGGGCTTGTTTTCATCCTCTGAAATGCTGGATTTTGTCTCCCTCTCCTCTGTTCTCCAGTGTCCTATTTTGAGCTAATTTCTTCTCTCCTTTTACACACTCTCCTGTGTGAGTCACATTTCTAACTTCTGCACCTTCCTTCTGCTCAGAACCTCTGCTGTGCATTAGTAGCCAGCAGTTGACGGACAGCAATAACAGGATGTACCAAAGCCCCATAAACGCCATAGACTGAAACTGGTCTCATCTGCCTTCACTGACATCTTCCCTGTCACTGCTCTCTCCCTCCCTTCACAGGTGTTGGTTCTGATGAACTGTACCAACATCCATGCAGTCATTTGGCAGAGATGCGAGAAGAACTGTCCATTCATCTTCCTTGTTGACTTGTTCCAGGGATGTGTGTGTGTGTGGGTCTGTGAAGCCTCCCTTTTATGGGCTACCTTGACATTATTCTAAAGCCCACTGGCTCTGAAACCTCTATCTCTGGGCCTTGCCGTTTCTTTCTTTCTTTCTTTCTTTCTTTCTTTCTTTCTTTCTTTCTTTCTTTCTTTCTTTCTTTCTTTCTTTCTTTCTTTCTTTCTTTCTTCCTTCCTTCCTTCCTTCCTTCCTTCCTTCCTTCCTTCCTTCCTTCTTTCTTTCTTTCTTTCTTTCTTTCTTTCTTTCTTTCTTTCTTTCTTCTTTCTTTTTTTAAATGCATGTGTGCATGTTCATGTGTGTTTGTGCATGTGGAGGCCAGCACTTGGGCAACAGAGGTTAGATGATCTCTGTGAGTTTGAGGCCAGCCTGGGACTACAGAGTGAGTTCTGGGTCAGCCTGGGCTACAGTGAAAACCTAGCTGGAAACAAGCAAATAATCTTCACAGGCTATCTTTTTTTTTGTTGTTTGTTTTTTACAGGGCCTCTCATTGGCCTGGAGTGTGTCTTATTAGTCTAGATGGACTGGCCAGTAAGCCCCAGGGATCCACCTGTCTCCACCTCTTCAGCACTGGGATTACATACATATACCTGGCTTCTTCATGTGGGTTCTGGGAGTCAAACTCAGGTCCTCATGCTTGCAAGGCAAGCACTTACCTGACTGAACTGTCTCCCCAGACCTTTGCCATTTCTTATTTCTACGAAAGAAACCTCCTCACAGCTGATAACTTCAACTTGTCTACTGCTGTCTCAGTGATTTCCAGGACACAGTCCATGGCAGAGCACACCATGTGTGGGTGGCCTCCTGTCTGCCTTTCAATCATAACTCTTCTTTCTTTTAGGTCCTTACATACATTTTTGTTTCCTTGCCTCTGCCTCTTCAAGTACTGTCTCTTCATTTTGTCTTTAATGTCCTCCTATCTAGATGATAGAGCTGCCATTCATCCTTCAGAATTCAGGTTAGTAAAACCTTCTTACTGGGAGATTTTCTTGACATTCTTTTTTTTAATATATATTTATTGTCCACAATGAGTGACATTATTTAGTGGGCAAACAATGAGTTGTTATCCCCAATTCCCCAATGCCCCCCCGTCCCCATCCCCAATCAGCTGGATATCCTCCTCCATGGGTCGTCTGGATCAGTCATTGTGACAGGGGACCATGGATAGCCTAGTACTCAGCCTGGTTTTCCTGGCCCAAGTGTGTTGTTACTGAGGGGTGCCATGCCTCTGGATTGTCTCCCCCACCACGGCTCTCACAATCTTTCCGCCCCCTCTTCCGCTCAGTTCCCTGAGTCGTGGTGGTGAGTATTAAGGCTGCTTTAATGTTGTGAGCTTAGGGGTCTTTGTGTCAAAAATTGTTGGTTTCTGTCACCCTGGCTTATCCTGGGTTGATTGAATGGCTGTGGTTGTGGGTCCCTTGTTCATTCCGTCATACTCTGCGGGATTCCATATGGATCCTCCACGATATGGCTGTGGTGGCTCATCTCTTGCCAGGATCTCAGTCCTCTGCCTACAGTCGATGGTAGGATTAGATGGGCCACAGCTCTCTTACTGCATCCTGAAAAATACAAACACATAATCCATCGGAGAGTGAGATCAGTCTAGGTTAACAAATATACACAATTCTGGATTACCAAGATTCTATTTTTAGTAGCCTCCCCGTCAATCACTCCCATAGTGCATCTTTTCTTGTGAGCCCAAAAGTACGGGATCTGGTGCCTATCGCCCTGAATCCCCAGTTCCAGTCAAGGGCTCCCCCTCCTTAAGTGGAATATTTGGCCGGATTTAAAAGCTGTTGATTGTCTCCCCAAGGCCCAGGCTTCTCCATTGCATGAGTGCTCCTTTCTTGGTTCGCTGTTCTTTCCCAGTAGGAGGTATGGTCAGCCTATTCATGGCCTCAGACTGTGTTTCATGCCAGTGGTCTCTGTTTACTCCAGCTGTCCTTGATCAGCTTCTCCTGGCAGCTTGTGCAGTGCCTTCCAGCACTACACTAATTACCACCTGGGGGCTGGTTACCATTCACAGGCTTAGACTCTCTCCCCTACTACTCATGGCCCCTCTTGCCAGTCGACGCCTACTACTTGCTCAATAGGTTACAGTATGCTCATGAGGGTTCTATGTTTTTGAACCTAATTTGGTGTAGCCTCATGCTTAAGCCATTCCCCTCCCCCATCCCTTACCCCTCATTCATAATGTCTCACTTCTTTCTACTAGTCTGCGTAGAGTTTACGGTTATCCTGGTTAAGGATCACATATGAGGGAGAATATGCAGCGTTCGATTCTCTGTTCTTTTGAGTGTTCACTTAGTAAGATCAGCTCAAAGTCAGACCATTTTTTCCTAAATTTTGATATGTCATTTTTCCTTTCAGCTGAGTAGGATTCCATCGTGTAAATATACCACAGTTTCGCTGTCCATTCCTCCATAGATGGGCATTTGGGTTGATTCCAATTCTTGGCTATTATGAATTGAGCTGCTATAAATATAGTTGTACAAAAGTTTCTGCATCGAGATGTGACATCTTGCGGGTAGATGCCTAGTAGAGGAATAGCTGGGTCCATTGGTAGTTCTATGTCCATTCTGTCTAGGAGTCTCCACACTGCTTTCCATAGCAGTTAACGAGTTTGCAATCCCACCAGCAGTGAATGAGGGTTCCTTTTTCCCTGCACCCTCGCCAGCAACGATTGTTGTTGGTTTCTTTATGATTGCCATTCTGACTGGGGTAAGGTGGTACCTCATTGTGGTTTTGATTTGCATTTCCCTGATGCTTAAGGATGCTGAGCACTTTCTTAGATGGGACAAGGCCATTTGTGTTTCCTCCTCTCTGAATTCTCTGTTGAGATCAGTGCCCCATTTTGTGAGGGGGCTGTTTGAGATTTTATTATGTATTTTTTTGAGTTCTCTGTAAGATCTGGAGATTAGGCCTTTGTCTGAGTTATAACTGGTAAAGATTATCTCCCAGTTTGATGGGGGTCTATTGGCTCTGAGTATGGTTTGTTTGTCTGTACAGAAGCTTTTGAGCCTGATCAGGTCCCATTGGTTAAGTGATTGTTGCATTTCCTGGGCTGCTGGAGATTTGCTCAGGAAATTTTTCCCTACTCCTATTTCATGTAGAGTTCCTCCTATTTTTTCTTCCAGGTGTTCAGGGTTACAGGATTTATATTGAGGTCTCTGATCCATTTGGAGTTGATTTTTGTGCATGGTGAAGAAGTGGGTCTATTTTCATTTTTTTTTACACGTGTTTATCCAATTCGTCCAGCACCCTTTGTTGAAGATGCTATCTTTGGCCCATTGTACATTGTTGGCCCCCTTGTCAAAGACCAAATAACTGAAGTTACTTCCATTTAAAGCTGGGTCTTCAATTCTGTTCCATTGATCTGTCTTTCTGTTTTTATGCCAGTACCATGCTTTTTTAGTTACTATGGTTTTGTAGTATGTTTTAAAGTCAGGCATGGTGATACCTCCTGAGTAGGATTTTTTACTTAGAATAGTTTTGGCTATCCGAGGTCTTTTGCTCTTCCAAATAAATTTAGAGATTATTTTTTCTATGTCTGTGAAGAAAGAGGTTGGGATTTTTATCGGCATGGCATTGAATCTGTAAATCGCTTTTGGTAGGATTGCCATTTTTACTATATTAATTCTCCCTAACCATGAGCATGTAATATCTTTCCATCCTCTCATGTCCTCCTCTATTTCCTTCTTGAATGTTTCAATATTTTCCTTATAAAAGTCCTTTACAACCTTGATTAGTGATATTCCAAGGTATTTGATTTTCTTTGAGGCTATCGAAAATGGGACAGTCTCTCTGATGTCTTTTTCTTTCTGCTTGTCTTCTGCATATAGAAAAGCTACTGATTTTTGTGTGTTAATTTTGTATCCTGCCACATTGCTGAAGGCATTAATCACCTTCAAGAGGTTACTGATACTATTCTTTGGGTCTGATATATAAAGGATCATGTCATCTGCAAAGAGGGATAGTTTAATTTCTTCCTTTCTGATTTGTATCCCTTTTATGCCCTTCTCCTGTCTTATCACTTGGGCTAGAACTTCAAGCACTATGTTAAAGAGCAGTGGTGAGAGTGGACACCCCTGTCTTGTTCCTGAATTGAATGGGAACTCCTTGAGTTGTTCCCCATTGAGAATGATTTGTGCTTTAGGAGTTTTGTAAATTGTCTTTATTAAGTTTAGGTATAGGCCGTCTATGCCTATTCTTTCCAGAGCTTTGAACATGAAGTGGTGTTGAATTTTGTCAAAGGCCTTCTCTGCATCTATTGAGATAACCATGTGGTTTTTGTGTTTGAGCCGATTAATGTGGTGGATTACATTTATCGACTTGTGTATGTTGAGCCATCCCTGCATCTCTGGGTAAAGCCAACTTGGTCAGGGTGGATAATAGTTTTGATGTAGCATTTTATCCAGTTTGCTAGGACTTTGTTCAGGATTTTTGCATCTAAGTTCATCAGAGATATGGGTCTGTAGTTCTCTTTTTTTGTTGTATCCTTGCCTGGTTTGGGGATTATGGCAATGGAAGCTTCATAGAAGGTATTTGGAAGCCTTCCCTCTTTTTCTATGCTTCTAACAAGCTTCAGAAAGAGTGGTTTCAGCTCTATGATGAAGGCTTGGTAGAATTCAGCTGAGAAACCCTCTGGTCCTGGGCTTTTCCTTTTGGGAAGGTTTTTGATTACATCTTCAATCTCTGTGGATGTGATAGGTTTATTTAGTGATTTTATCTGCTCTGGGTTAAGCTTTGGTAGTTGGTAGGTGTCCCAAAACTTATCCATTTCTTCCCGGTTCTCTAATTTTGTGGAGTAGAGGTTTTGGAAGTATGACCTGATGATACTTCCAATGTCTTCGGGATCTGTTGTGGTCTCCCCGTTGTCCTTTCTGATTTTGTTAATTTGGGCTTTCTCAGTTCTTTGTTTGATTAGATTGGCCAGGGGTTTGTCAATCTTATTAACTTTTCAAAGAACCAACTCTTTGATTTGTCTATTTTTAAAATAGTTTTCTTGATTTCCAATTCATTAATCTCAGCTCTGATTTTAATTATTTCCTTTCATCTTGAGCTCCTCTCGGGTTAGCTTTTTCCATCTGTTCCAATGATCTTAGGTGGGTGATTAGATGATTGATTTGAGACCTCTCTGTCTTTGATATGAAGGCGTTTAGTACAATGAACTTCCCCCTTAGGACTGCCTTCATTGTGTCCCACAAGTTCTGATAAGATGTGTTATCATCATCATTTACTACTAGGGAATTTTGAATTTCCTGTTTTATTTCTTGGATGACCCAATCATTTTTTAGGAGTGAATTGTTCAGGCACCAGTACTTTGTGCATTTTCTGGATCCTGTTCCATTGTTAATTTCTACCTTTAATGCTTTATGGTCTGATATGATGCAATGAACTACATCAATCTTCCTGAATTTGTTTAGGGATAATTTATGACCTAGGATATGATTAGTTTTAGAAAAATTCCCATGCGCTGCTGAGAAGAATGTATATTCTGTGTTTTTGGGGTGGAATGTTCTGTAAACATCTGCTATCCCCAGCTGGTCAATGGTGTTATTGAGCTCCATTATGTCCCTGATGATCTTCTGTTTGCTTGATCTGTCTAGAGATGATAGAGGTGTATGAAAGTCTCCTACTATGATGGCATTAGAGTCTATTTCTGCTTTATTTTTAAGTAGGATTTCCTTTATGAACTATGTTGCACCCAAATTTGGTGCGTATATGTTAATGATGGTGATATCTTCCTGTTGGATCATTCCTATGATGAGTAAGAAGTGACCATCATTATCCTTTTTAATTGATTTTGGTGTAAAGTCTATTTTGTCAGAGATTAATGTAGCCACACCCACTTGCTTTTTACTTCTACATGCCTGCCCTCCCAGCAGTGGCAGCGGTTCCCAGGTATCTGCCAGAGACCTGTCCCCACCCTGCTGCTGTGGTCCCTTCCTGAGTGGGCTTCTGGAACTGAGCTAGGTCAGTTTGCCCTAAAAGTGTGTCTGCCTGTGTGTGTGTGTGTGTGTGTGTGTGTGTGTGTGTGTGTGTGTGTGGTTTGTGGAGAGAAGTGCACCCAAGGATCAGGCACTGGAGGGAAGGGGCTTGGGAAGCAGCTGGGAGGAACAATGTATGATGGCGGGAGCTTGGGGTGGGGGAGGGGTGGCTCTCTGTTCCTCTGCGGAGCAGAAAGCCGCTGGGGAACCCTGTCTGGGCTGGTGCAGGATCTGGGGTGAGGGTGGGCTTGGGTTCAGGGCCGGCTGGGGTCCGGGGTTTGGATCCCAGCTGGAAAATCAAACCTTTATGGAGAGAGTCCTGGCGAGGTTGCTACTCATCCTCCATCATGCTCCGCCCCCTTCGACATTCTTGCCCCATATTGGATCAGGGTTCTGGCTGAGGTCCTCCTTGTTCTCTCTCTGCTGGGTGGCCTGCTCAGGTGGCCTCCACCACTCAACCAGCTACGTGGTGCAGGACCATGCTTGCTTTGTCTCTGTATCCCCAGCTCAATCAAGATGCTTCTCACACAGTAGGAATACAGTGACTTTTGGTGAAGTGAAATCAGGTGAGTGTGGCTGAAACTTTCAGAACTGGTGCCATGGGTATGAAGCTGCAGGAAAAAGGCTAGGTGAAACTAATTACATTAATCTGTTTGAAACTTGGCATTTTACCTTTATACCTAGATGTTTTAACAAATCAACAAAACCAACCAACCAGGATCTAGTATTTTCTTATAGTTTTTAATGATGTAACACTTACAATATAATGCACATATTAACTATGCCTTGGAGTTTCAAATCAAATAAGATTTACATTACCAGCAACCTAGAAAGTTCTCTGATGCACCTCCCAAGCAATTCTTGTCTCAGCCTCTAGACACAAACACAGTTGCTATATATATGTGTGTGTGTGTGTGTGTGTGTGTGTGTGTGTGTGTGTGTATGTGTGTGTGCGCGCATGCACACGTGTATTATGTGTGTATATATGTATATTTACACACATATACACCTGGGAGTCAGGAGATAATTCTAAAGCCAAAGGTGGATGGTGGAGAGCTTGCTGGGAAGAAGCAGAGTGAAGGCAAAGACAGGTGAGCTGGAACTTCCTTTTTTTCTGTAGGTGCTGGGCTATGGCTACAGAGAGATAAGTGTGACTGAGTTTCCCCCTTGAGTGAATGAGTGTGTGTGTGTGTGTGTGTGTGTGTGTGTGTGTGTGTGTGTGAGAGAGAGAGAGAGAGAGAGAGAGAGAGAGAGAGAGAGAGAGAGAGAAGGAGAGAGAGAGAGACTATGTTAGTGTGAGTAGTAGGTATATGTAGGCAGAAGGGGCTGCTCCCTTCTCAGTCTGTCTTCTGGACAGTCCATCTTGAATTCCACAAGAACAGTACTTGCTGTTTGCACAAGTCTTTTCCAGGAGGAAGTTATCTCTCAGGGTTCTGGATCCCTGCAGTCTTCCTCTTCCTCTTCCTCCTCTACTGCCATGGGAACATAAAAGGCTCCTGGCTTCCCTATCTTGTTAGGCTCCTAAATTGCTTCTTAAAGCCAGTCCACACTGAGAGATACTTTTGAAGCAATGGAAGCTCACCGGCTTCTCCAATGACGAGTTTAAAGAATGATGTGCTCGTGGAGTTGTCGTTGGGTTTGAAGTATGTTGTCTCCTGTAGTTGTTGACGTCTGGTTATTTGTGACAAATAAGTTCTCCACTTTATTGTCACCAGTTTGAACTTGGCTGTAACAAGTTCTTTGGAACACAGAACATTCCAAGTCCCTTTACTCTGAGGGCATAGAGATTTGAAGTCCTTAGACCTTGGAAAGTTCTAGAGGAAATTAATTTGGGAACACTTTCTGACCAAAAAGCCAGTGGGGAGGAGAAAATGAGAGCCTCAATATGGGGAACTTGTTAGCATGAAACCTGGGTGCAGAATTGGGGCACATGAACTGTGTGCAATTGATATAAGGGCCTAGCAGAGCAGAGGCTGTATAGAAAACTAAGGTAAATTGTTAGTTTAGACAAGGAGGAGGGATGTCATCCCAGTCATCTGACAGTCCCTTTTCTGATAACTGGACCCAGGTCCAAAGGATTAATAGGACCAGAATAGGATCAGTGTCTTCCCAAACCTGGATCCAGCCCTTGTGATGTACCTCAGAACCCCTAGAAGTGCCAGCTGACCAGGCCCAGAAGCACAGAGAGCCATTTTCTTCATGAGGATAATTTGGACAAATAGGATTCTTATGCTCTTGTTAATTTATGTTTGAGCTTAGGCCTTGGGGCTGGAGGCTGAGAGAAGGAGTTGCCAGTAAGTTGGTCTGAGATAATTGGTCCTGTTTGCTCCTGAGGTTCTAGGAATCCAGAAGGCTGCCGAACTGAAATGACCCAATTGTTCATAAGTCTGTGGCTTTCTCTAGTCTCTGGTACTCTCCTGGATGGAATTCCAATCTCTTCCCTACTTCCTATTTTAAGTTCGTGACCAAGAAGGGACCTGCTGGTTAAGTGGGAACATTTAACCACTTATGAGACCTAAAGACACCCAGAGGGGTGGGTGCAGAGAGCTCACTCCATCTATAACCATCAGACTGGCAGAGAGAAGGAGAGTGAAGGGCAGTGAGGGCATACTGACCAGAGCAAGAGGTAAGTGATTCCTTTCCTTAAGGTCTGCCCTTTCAGCATGGAATTCTTTCTAGGTCTTGTTTTCTCGGGTTCATGCATTTGCAGTCTGGTTTTCTTCATGTGGGGACAGTGGAGGCTTTCTCTAATGTAGTTAGTCATCCCTCCATATCTGTAGGAGATTAGTTCCATGGTTGCCAGGGGATACCAACATCTGCAGATGGTCAAGACCTTTGGAAAAACAGTGTAGTGTTTACATATAACCTTGCAGGAACCCTACTACTCATAGCCCCTTGCATCATCCAGTTTCTCAAATGACAACTAATAATGCTTGGGTCACAACCAACCAAGTCTTAGTATAATATCAAACCTTCCCTAAAACAACAGGATTATAAAACCACGGATCCATTATGAAAACAAAAGGGGGGAGCTGTGGGACCCTGCTGAGAGGCATGGAGGACACAGGGTTAAGGGAAAGTTGAGACTGTCCTAAAACCCGACAATCTCATCATGAGACCGGCAGGAGTTTGGCTGTTTCCTTCCCTCCCCAACCTCCAGCCACCTGGCAGGACCCAGCCAACCCTGATAATCCCAGGCATTTCAAGGCCTGAGTTTACTGGAATTCACATAATTCAGCTATAAGGTAATAACAAGGCCCAGGCAACAAGAAAGTCCTTCTAGCTTATCTATGCAGCTACCAATCCTTTCACGAGACATCCACAGGCCACCTTGCCCCCACCAATCCCCTTGCTGCTTATGCCCCTGCCTCTCCTTTTCCCTCTTAAATAAAAGCACCTTCCCCAATCTAATAAATGAGCTGTTCACTGCAACTGTCTCCTGAGAGTTCTTCCTCTCGTTTGCTCTCTGATGTCCCAAGACTGTTCACCCAGCTCCATGGATGAACTGGGGTGTTAGTGTACAATGACCTCCCAAGTAATCTACAGACCACAACAATCCTCACAATCTCTTACATATATTATTTATGTTTTGAGGTAGGGTCTCACTCTAACCCAGGCTGACCTGGAACTCACCCTGTAGCCCTAGGCTGGCCTTGAACTCACATCAATCCTCTTACCTTTGCCTACTGAGTGCTGGGATTAAAGATGTGCACCACCATGCCTGGCATTGCTTCCTTTTAACCTTACACCAAGGCCCTTTCTTTGTGTTGTATGTGTGTGCACATATTTGTTTGCATGTGTTCATGCATGTATACACCAGAGATGTTGGAGATCTTTCTCATTTACTCTCTGTCTGATTTATTTTTGACACAGGGCTTCTCACTGAACCTGGAGTTCATTGATTGTTGCAGTTACCCTCTTGTGGCTTGCACCAAGCACCTGACCAAAAGCAGCTTGTGGGAGGAAAGGGTTTACTTTGGCTTACAGACTCGAGGGGAAGGTCCATGATGGCAGGGAAAATATGGTAAGAGTAGAGGCTGGTTGCTACAGCAGGTGGACACAAAGTGAATGGAATATTGGCCAGGAGGAGCTGGCTATAATACTCATAAGACAGCCCCCCAAAACACACCTTCTCTAGCAAGGCTTCACCTCCCAAACTGCCACCAGCTGAGGACCTATCATGCAGAACACATGAATTTATGGGGACATCTGATTCAAACTATCATTCTAATTCAGCTAGGCTAGCTAGCCAGCCTCCAGGCCCAGGGCTCCCTGTCTCTTGTCTCAGCTTTTCCCAGTGCTGGGCTTACCTGGATTTTTACTTGGGTGTCTGGGGATCTGAACTCTAGTCCTCATACTTTCATGGCAAGCATATCACTGAGCAATCTCCCCAGCCCCAAGGCTCCTTCTTTTGACATTATCCAAAGCTTGTTGAAATATTTTCTTAAGCAGAAATCATGTGCATCTTGATAAATTATGCTATTTTTGGAAGGTAGGAGATTTACATTCAGTTACTTTTATTATAAATTATTATATATAAGATGGGTGCAATATGGTTGGCATGTTTAAATCTGGGGAGAAGGAGGAGGACCCCACCTGAAAGGTGAGACAATTTCCTGGGTAAAAGTTATTCCTCAGTTCCCTGTTGGTTCCAGCACACCGAGTGTCAGTGTGGCATACCCTGTGTCACTCCTTTGTGCCCTCAGCCCCTGCTATCACCTCCTGATGGAACACACACTCCCCAGCTTTCTGGCTGATGCCATGCAGAAACCAGTGCAGGCAGACCCTAGGGAATGCTTGTGAGTTTGTGCGGGTCTGTGTCACTGATATGTTTCTGGGTGGTGGGGTGGAATGAACACAGGCTAGGGACCAGGGAGTTCTCAGGAGACCAAAGAGCACCTGTGTGAGGCACAAGGCAGCCTGTGGGTCTTGGCAGAGAGCCATCCCTGGTAGGTCAGAATGTTTCTAGCTGGACTGCGTGAGTCCTGGCTCTTGTTTTTAAATTCTGTTTATGCTCCATAAACACAGTTGGGTAGAACATTCCAGACAACATCTGTTGGACTAAATATATTAAACAAAGAGTATTTTTCTGTATATGAGCTGGGAGGACTTCAAGGGACATTGTGTGGTGGTATGTCAGTGACATTCTCCAGAACAACTCACAGGGACAGATCCTGGCTGCCTGGCTGGGCTCCCTCCTTTCTCTCTTCCAGCATAAAACCCTTAGCATTAAAAACCAGGTGTGGTGTTGCAGATCTGTAGTCTCAGGTAGAGGCAGGAGGATCAGAAGTTGTAATATCATTCTTAGGCTTCATCAAACATTTAAGGGCAGCCTGGGATATGTGAAACTGTCTCAAGAGAAAAACAAAGCAGGGGATGCGGTGTGGGGAGAAGGTTGAAGAAATGGCCTAGAAGAATCAGGAGGGCCTGAAACAAGCCCAATTCAATTCCCAAAACCTATGTAAAAACCTGGGCATGGCCATGCACGCTTGTTACTCCAATCCTGAGGGTGGGGAGGTAGGGAGGAGACCTGGGTATTGCCGGAGTTTGCTGACCAAAAAATAGCAGCTCTGAGTTGAGTATGAGACTCTATTTCAAGGGACAGAGGAAGATACCTGATATTCTCCTCTGGCCTCTGCATGCATAAGCATGGGTATGAACATCTGAACACAATAGGTATATGCAACACACACATAACACACCACACCACAATACACTACACTACACTACACTACACTACACACACACACACACACACACACACACACACACACACACACACACATTACAAGAAAGGAAAAAAAACCCAAACCCTTAGAATTTATGAGCTAAGAAGAAAGTTCCTACATATTAGTTTTTATAGTGGGTTGGGATCTTGCAAGAAAATTGCCTGTCCAAGCGGAACATTTTCATGAGACACGGAAGTGCTATGGGGAGCACATGGTAGGATGTCATTGGTCAGAGCTGTGGACAACTCTGGGTCTGGATTTAGGCCTGCTCTAGAGATGACCCAGCCATTAAGCAGAGCCATCCTATCCCTCTGTTCCAGTTTTTATCTCCTAATTTTGCTGTAGCTGATGCTTAGGAACTGTGTATTTCCCAGCACTGGTTACATCTCACTCATGGGAATGTCTGGTTCAGCTCTGGTCTGCGATGCCGTTTCTGCTGAGTGACTTGGAGAACTTGGTCCCTCAAGGCTCTGTCACTGGCTCATTGCATGTCACTACTCCCTTGGTTCTGTCCCCTCCTCAGCAAAGTAAGTGGGCTCTTAAAGTGTTTTTTTTTCTCTTAAAGGTTTTGATAGTCAGGGGTGTGTATTGAACCCTCTCATGTCTCCTGGTACCCTCTGGCTGATGCAGGACTGTTTGATACTCAAAGGCTGGAGCCTTGCCAGGATGGATGGCTCAGCTTTCCAGAAAGCACTGTGAGTACATGCCTGATTGGCAAGTCTTCTCCTTCCTTATGCCCCAGCTCCAGCCCGCCCCCCCACACTTTGGCTTTAGATCTGAGCTAAGAACACTTATTTTTGTAGCCTTGTGTAGTTTCTGCTTCTCTCAGACCCTGGGATCCATTCTTCAGATGTGGAGGCTGCCCTTGCATAGAAGCTAAAAGTGTGTGAGTGAAAGATACCTCCTTGGGATCCCCAGGAGCAGCCATAGTAGAATCGGCCAGCAGAGGATGCTGTGGGGAAAAACCTGATGGCTCTTAAGGCCCGCTTTGCCTCCAGATGTTTTCCAGGCCACCTCTGCCTGCAAGCCACTTCCTTTCCAGAGCTCAGTGCTGTCCCTGCCTTTTTCAACTCTGTCATTCCCACAGTGCAATGCACAGTATGTATATGGCAAAGAAACATGCTTGGTGCAAAATTGTCAAATGAATATAAATGCATTAAACAAAAATCTCTTCCATTTCTGCCTTTAAGGAGAGATGGCCTTATCTCAGTGAAAAGCCTATTCATTCAAAGTGGCTGGAGACTGTGGGCACAGGCCGTGTTGAGCTCTGAGCACAGTCTTGGTCACTTCCTGGTTGTATGTTGTTTTTCTCTTTGACTAAATCTTGGGGAGTTCCATCCAGCTCCAAGAATATCCCTTGAAGAGACAGCAGGTGAGTGAGTGGACCAGGCCCAAGCCCTGGAAGGAAGGCGGGATTGCCTGCTTGCTGCCTCCTGCTGGATGGAAGACCAAGAAAGTAAGGTCTTGGGAAATGACATGGGTCTTGGGGCATCATGTCCTCCTCCTTCACTGCTCCAGGTCTGGAGCTGGTGTTGGGATGAGGCTGAGGTGAGCGGGCTGGGGTGTAGCCCGAGCATTGCAGTCTCACTTGGCCTGTGTTTTTCTTGAGCACTTGCAGAGTGAGGTGACACACCAGGAGGCTGCTGTAGGTTTTTGGGGAGTCCACAGCTAGCAGTGCCGAAGAGGAAATGAAGGCTACTTCAGAGGAGATCTGAGAGCTGCTGAGTACACAGACTCCGGGGACAAGACAGAGAGCAGCAGGAGTGAGGAGGCTTCTTCTTCAAGAAGACACTGTGGCTACCTCACAGGAGATTTTCAGAGGATTCCTGGGATTGAGAGTTGAGATTGGGAATTAGTGGAGACTAGAAGGGGTGGCCCTGGGGAGATGTTGCTTAGGGACATATGAGAAACAGTGGAAGAAGCATCTGGATGGATAATTGCAGCTAGGTTATATATAAGGAGGCACGTTTTTCTTCAATTTTAAAAAATACTATTTTTGTTGGCAGAGTTTAGTGAAAAGAAAAGAGTGTGTGTTTCCTAATAAGGAAGTATCTTGGTGCCGTGCGTGTTTAAGAGCACCGACACGTTGATCCTCTTGATTCTGTGCCCTCCCTCTGTCATCACTCTTCCTTGCTGTGACTGCTCCTTCCCTCCCATCTTTCCCTGCTCCCCGGTTCTGCCAGACTGAGGTCCCACAGCACATAGGAGACCACGGGAACGTTCACTTTCAACATCTTTGCCAAGGCTTTACTTGCAGCATAAGTTCTAGACTCCCCAACTGGCACTAAGGCCTTCAAAAAATGAGTCTCTTTAGAGTTTAGAAGATTACAACTATGACATGGATTTTGAATTTTTTTTGAATTCTCAGTTAAAAACACAGCAACTATCCAGATAGCAACACCAGAACGCCATGACAACACCCGATATGCCACAAACCAGCAGTCACAGACCTTTTCGTTGTTGTCTACCAAGAACGGAGCTGGACCAGGCTGCCGGAAGCCTGAATAACTCAGGCACAAGCAGGTACCTCCTGGAAATCATGGCAGACTGGCATGAGGACCCAGCCGAAGACAGTCAGTGGTGAGGCCAGAGGGATGGCGGCTGGCCTGGTGCTGTGGGCAGACAGCTGTCTGGCTCTTCTGGGGGCAGACTGATGCGAGCTGTGCAAGGTGGGAGGGAGGGACAACGGAGAATGGAGATGGGGAAGGCTGGGCAGGGGACAGGACCAGGAAATCTTCAGAGCAAGCACCAGGTATTTGTTTTAGTCCTGCATTCAAGCGACAGAAGAGGGCCCCTGGGAAGGTCAAAGACTGCCCTGAGCCACGTTTCTGCCTAATATCCAGGGATACTGATTTCAGACAAGTGTCATGGTCAAATCTCTTAAAATTCCTTTATATAAAAAGAAAAAGAATCACACCCACGCTCCTGCAGACAAGGAAAACATATGCTGAGAAACCAGGCAGATTGCATTTCACGAGGTGAGTGAGATGACCGCTACACTTCGCAAACCACTCAGGTCAAATTTCATAATCTTTCATTTTGAAATGAGCTCAATGGCATTCAGAAAGTGATGCAAGGCATAAGAGAATGAAAAAAGTCAGAATACCCTCAGAAACAAAGTGACGAAAGTCAAGGAAGAGTGAGAAATCAAATCAAATATTATTTTATAAATTAATTTAACTAGAAGGAGAGTAAGAATTTACGAACAAAATAGATGACTCAAGTCAATAAAGGAGGAAAAAATTAAAAATAAAAAATCAATTAGGGAAGAGATAAAAAGGATCCAGGAGGAAGTGACTGCCATTGAAGCAGGCAATACCCACGACTGAAGAAGTCATTGGTGAAGGGCACTAAGGAGAAGGCGACAGAAATACTGAACAATTTCTTGAAATGAAACAGGTTTGGAAGAATGTGCTGTCTGCTTGAGGAAATCAGTCAGAGTGATCAGCACCAAGATACAGAGTAGTAAAATGGCTAGATTTGTAAGTAAACTAAGAGCCTTGGTCCAGTAGGCAAAACCAGCAAGGGCTTTAAAAGGGAACGAGAGTTTGCTTATCATTAGACTTTTGACTATTTATGCAAGAGGACAAAAGTAAAGTAACATATTTAAGACACCTAGGAAAGTGTGAGTGAAGGGTTGTGTGTGCAGCAATACTGAATTTCAAATATAAAAGACAAGGACAAAGAGGCTATGAATGTGCTCTTATTGAGAAAGGTAGAGAAGAGTCAAAATGAGAGGGAAGGAGGGAGAGGAGAGGAAGATAGGGGGAGAGAAAGGAGGAGGAGGAAGAAGAAGAGGAGGAGGAGGAGGAGGA
>PVHP010032785.1:0-20951 GCA_004024765.1 Zapus hudsonius | reverse complement strand
GATTAGCAAGGGCCTGGAGGGGTGGGGCAGACAGGCTGGGGACCTGAAAGCCTGGGGAGAGGGGCCACGTATGATCCCAGGTCCCGGTCAGCAGGTCAAAAACAAAAACAAAAACAAAAGTTAAGCAAGGATATGGATTAGCAAGGACCTGGAGGGGCGGGACATATGCTGGAGACCAGGAGGATGGGGGAGGGGTTACCTAGGAACAAGCGAAAAAGAAAAGAAGAAAAAAGAGAAAAAAAGAAAAAAGAGTTGAATATGAGAGACACTCAAGGGCCTGGGAGGGACTGGATAGACACGCGGAACACGCAGAGGGAGGGAACCCGAGGGAAGCCGGCAGAGGCTGAGGAAAAGCCTCTGTCAGCTGGCAGGCTGAGGCTGCTCCTGCCGGGCTGGCCGGTTCGTGACAAGTCACTGCCTCTGGCGAGCACGGTCCTCGATGGAAGCTTCCACTGGTGAGAATCGTGTGCTGGGAGGTATCTGCGGCTCAGAGTGTGACTGCAGCTTATGTCAACGACCTGGATCCCTGCTGAAAACCCTGACCCTTGTTACCCGAGGGACGTGGCGTGTCTCTTGAGACCTCTTTAGAGGCTAAGGCTTCTCAGATTATAAAAACTGCTGTGAGGGAGATAAAAGATCCTATTGATGAAATAGTTTCATATTATATAAGCATCTGGATAATCGAAATAACGATGTGGTATTCCTGAGAGTCCTAGGAAATATTGAGGGAAGAATGTTATGTTAACTCCAACAAATATAACTAAGAAATGGAATTTTGCTCATTAATCATTGAGTGTATAGCGTTTAAATAGGGGAAAATCAAAGAACAAACCCTGCTTTAATAGCAAATACGGCTCCTATGGATAATATAACATAATGGAAATGAGCTACAATATAATATGTCGTGTAACACAATGTATAATGATGAGTTTGAAAGGACAATACCAGTTAATCATCCTACTGTACATAGGAAAATAAACTCTAGAGTATGGCTGAGGATCACTTAATATTTCCTCCATGCAATGTAGCTGAAGACTTAAATCCTGCTGGAATAGCAATAAATATAGTAGCAGAAGTAAAATAGGCTCGAGTATATACATCAAGTCCAACAGTAAATATGTGGTAGGCTGACAATACCTTAGAAATCAATTGATTTCAGACCATTCCTATGTAACCTAAGGGTTCTTTTTTACCTGAATAAGTGACTATGTGGGAGATAATTGCAAATCCAGGAAGACTAAGAATATAAACTTCTGGATGACCAAATAATCAGAATAAGTGTTGATAGAAGATATGGTCTCCACTACCTGCAGGTTCAAATAAAGTAGTATTTAGGTTTCGGTCAGTCAGGAGTATAGTAGTTCCAGCTGCGAGAACTGAGAGGGACAAGAGAAAGAAAACAGCAGTAATTAATACTGATCAAACAAAGGTGTCTGGTACTGAGACATAACAGGCGTGTTTATATTAATAATAGTGATAAAGTTAATAGCGCCTAAAATAGAGGAAACAGCTAAATGAAGAGAGAAGATAGCTAGATCTACTGAGGCTCCCGCGTGAGCTAGATTATGGGCTAATGAGGGGGGTAAACAGTTCATCCAGGTTCCGGCTCCAGCCTCTGCTATAGATGAGGCTAATAATAGAAGCTTAAATTCTGCCAGGATTTCCTCTTTTTTACCAAGGCGGAAGAAGTTGATTGAATCCAGTAGACTAGGGGTTTTAGCTGTTAACTAAAATTTATTAAAAAATGAAAAATCATTCCTTAGCTCATGGCCCATTCTAAAACAGATGGTGGGTAATATTTGGACAGCAGGCAGTAACTGGCAGACATTTGTTCTGGACTTCCCCAAGCATATAGCAAGGAGATGCAGCCATCTGGGCTAAGCACCAGTTCCCAGCATTCACTACTGTCATAATTTGACTCAAAGGGCTTTTGACGTGCTGCAGGGCTTCAGAGTTTTAACCATCATATCCCCCACTCTATTCTCATGGGTAGAGACAGCCCTGTGAATGAAGCCATTGCTCAGTATTTGAAATTTTAGAGAGAGAAGAAGGGAGTAAAAGAGAAGTAGAGAGAAGTAGGGAGGAAAGAGAGGAGAGAGACAGAGAGAGAGAATTATAGATGGTTGAAGAGTTAGACTTCTGTGTTCCAGGAGGGCTGGATTGAACAACTTGGCCCTAGAAACTTCTAAGGAGCTGGGCATACAGGAAAATAAGCTTTTGGGGTATCAGACTCTTTAGCCACTCACAAGTGACCAGAGCACGGCTTATGTGCATTCTGGAGGATCGAACTCAGGTTTTGCAGGCAAGCAACTTAACCACTAAGCCATCTCTCCAAAAGTTAAAAACTGAATATTTTATCACCTTTGCGGAGCATGGAGGGTACTCTATGACATCTCCCAGTTCAATGGCTGTCTTCACTTTCCCTAGAGGTGGGGTCATGCCAAACAGGTCAGAGCTGAGACAAGCAAAAGAAAACAACTTCTGGGGATTCTCTTCTGAAAAAAAATATTTTGAGCACTTGACACTATCTTCTTGGAGAAGCTGGTAGGTAAAGGTGTTTTCCTAATTGTGTGGCTCTGTGCCAGGGGGAGGATTCTGGGCAGAGTCTCCCAGTGAGAGTCTCACCTCACAGGCCTCAGTGAGTCGGATTTTGCATTCGCTTGGCCTGGTGTACAGGCAAATCTCAGTTAGCTTTGGATTTCACTCTGGCTCTGTTTTCTTCTTTTCTATTTTATTTACTCATCCCTGCAAACGAAAAATGCATGTGCTACTTTGTGCATCTATATTTAAGTGGGTCCTGGGGAGTTGAACACGGGTCATTAGGCACAGCAGACAAGTGCCTTAACTGCTGAACCATTTCTCCTCAGATTTCTTTTTTTTCATCCAACAAGAATCCATAACTTTATTAATGATAGAAACAGTACAAATTTCAAACCAAGCCGCAGTTTCACTTTTGAAACACCATAAAAGAAACAAAAAAAAGAAAAAAGAAAACTTAAAAAGATGTCCTTCCTTTCAATTGGTTACATTGTTAATTCCATAATAGCATTTACAATATCATTACTGTTGTTTTTCAGGGCTCGGACTGCCTTTGCTCTGGACACATTTGCTTGTGACATGACCAATTCTATGTCCTTCACTTCCACACCTGTTTCATCAACCTCTTCCTCTTCACTCTCCTCTTGTACAGTTGGAGTCTGTGCATTTTCTTGAATATTTGAAGCAGCTTCACCTTGAACTTTGAATTTCTCAGCAGCTGCTAACTGTGCTTGCTGAGATAAAGTCTTCAATCTTGGCTTCCCCAAAAACTATGTAGGTGTCTGAAGCAGGGCTCTTGTAGACATCTGGTTTTGTGATGACAAAGAGGATATTCTTAGATTTCCGAATAGTAACTCTAGTGACCCCTGTAACCTGTCGAAGACCCAGCTTGGACATAGCCTTCCGTGCCTTCTTTTCACTCCTACTCTGTTTTGCTTTACTGACTGGTTCTTCATTGATCTCAGCTGCTGCTGTCAGCTGGGCTTGCTGTGTAGATGTCTGTGTGGAATATTGTTCCTCGAGTTCTGGTACTGATTCATCACTGTCAGATTCTGTTCCAGACCCTGTCTCGACCTGGAGCCAAGATGGCGGCAGCGAAGAGTATCCCATTCCAAAAATGATATAAATACTGGTCAAATCACCTGCCTCTCAACACCAACTTCTTCCACTCTGCTTTCCTCGTTAAGTACCTTGATTTGTTTCTCTTCAGAAGAAAGGTCTTCCTTCTTAGGGTGAGAAGTGGATAGGAAGCTGGAGTGACAATTATAGGCTTTTGCCTGACAGCCTGGCAGAGGGGGAAAGGCTATGGACACTCCTTTGTGGCTGTTCTGTCTCGTCCTTAGAGGGTAGCAGTGAAAACATGAGAGGGCAATCAATCAAAGGAAAAGCTGGCTGCTTATTGTGTTGGGATCACAGCAAAGACAAATGGCCCAACTTAGACACCCACTGTATAGAAATGGTGACAATTCTGTAGCCTCTATCCACTGGGGTGTTGGAAGCTCTGAAGGAAGATTTTCCCTCCTTGAAACACTGGTACCTTTCTGAGTCAGTTTCAGCTTCCAGAAGGGCATCCTGGCATCTTGGTGTGCTCTCTCAGTCCAGGTCAAGGGAGAATGACTATCACCTTTGTCTAGTTAAGGTGAACCCTGTCCTAGATTGACGTGCTTCCGTGTGCTGATTGGAGCTGACCACACTATGCAGTCTGAAGGAGAAACGACTTACGTGGTGGGAATAGCCAGCATATCAATGCTGTTCTGGGTGGTGTTTAACATACCTAGATGGAATTGTGTTCATATAACCAAGATTGGTTCTTCTGTTTATATGAAAGAAATACTAAGGGCTGGACTGAAAATGTTCCACTCTCACAAAAGCCTCCGTGTTTCAAGACTAATTATGAAATTATTCAGCATTATGACTGGGCTTGTCTATTCATCCAGGCAAGACCGTCCCAGATCCCAGGCTTCTAGTTGCCCCAGGTGGTAGATGAGAGCCATGAGTGTCCTTGATCTTTTTCGGCCGGTGATCCATCTGACGCCATGCTAAACTCATTTTCTTTAGTGATTGTGGTGGAGGTGGTGGACGTTATGCTATCCAGCAAGACAGCAGGTCTCCTATGTCTCAGATGATAGAGAGGAGGGAACATGTGTGTGCAAATTAGAGATGGAAGCAGCGAATGGTTAGGGACCATTCATTCTCTCATTTACTTAACAAATAGCTAATGAGCAGTGTGTATGTACCAGATATGTCCTAGAGACCAGGGTTAGAGCAGGGAGGAATAATGCTGATAGGAGGACAGAACATATGAACTGGTAGACACATAGGGTTGTAGATTGATGTGGCAGGGAGACGCGATTGCAATTTTTTGTTTTTTTTCAAGGTAGGGGCTCTCTCTCTAGCTGAAGCTGACCTGGAGCTAACTCTATAGTCCAAGATTGGTCTTGAATTCACAGTAATCCTCTTATCACTGCCTCCTGAGTGCTGGGATTGAAGGCATGTGCCTCCACGCCTGGACAGGTGATTGCTATTTTGTACAAGTTGTCCAGGAAGCTATTTCTAACTAGGTGGAGACTGAACAGAGCTTGGAGAAGGCATGACTCTAGAAAACACCTGGATGAGTGTTTACAGGGGAGTCTTGAATGTCCAGTGTCCAAGGCTGGAGCAGATGGTGAACTTGAGTAAAGAGGAAGCCATATGTCTGGAGTGCCGGGAGTGCAGGAGAGAGGGGTGGAAGAAGGGGTTATCATAGGAGCCTAAGGGTGCTGACTTTCAACTGCTGAGGTAGATCTGCTGGGCTGAGTTGAGCTGAGAAGTGGTAGGTCTGGCTTAGGTTGAGCAGGGGTGTCTGGGCTGGTAAAGAGGAAATTGAAGGATAGCTGGTGGCCATGAGGTCAGAGATGGTGGCTAAGACCAGTCATGCTGGAGCTTTAAGAAATAGGAGGATTAGCTGGGCGTGGTGGCGCCCATCTTTAATCGCAGCATTCAGGCAGCAGTGATATGAAGATCACTGTGAATTCAAGGCCACTCTGAGACTACATAGTGAATTCCAGGTTAACCTGGGCAAGAACAAGATGCTACCATGAAAAACAAAACAAAACAAAGAGGAGAGAGAGAGAGAGAGAGAGAAATGGAAGGATTGTGGGACATTTTAAAAGCAGTTTAGAAAGGATAAGGTGACAGTTTTCCTGTGAGGTTTGGGAAGAAGGGGACAAGGCTGACAAGAGCTTTAGCTAGAGCAGAAGGATGGCCCTACATTGAAGGACACAGCTGAAGGGAGGGACATTGAAAGGGTTGGACTCTAACCACTCATGGAAGCAAAGTTGGAGTGATCTGTTGAAACACGTGCATGGTTTTATAATCTGGAGGATTTACATACTGGTGACGTCTGGCTGACAGACATGTTGGGTTCGTTCTCGTTATACACATTAAACAACAGAATTAGTTACTGATATTTAACATGGAAGTTCGTCTAAAAACCTGGATTTCCTGCTTCTAGAAAGGTGAAAGGCATGGTCATGTTGGTTGGTGCTGAATGACAGTGAGGTCTTCTGTGCAGTCTGTTCAGTGCGCTGTCATGTTCCTTACCCCCAATGTCTTAACAGCTGGTTGCCATCCTGGTTTTCTCAGTGAAAAAAATCACTCATAGTAGTGCCTGCGTTTAAGGAAATTTGAAACAACAGATCACTTGTGTAAAATCCTGGCATAATGTTTACCACGGGCTCACTAATACTGATATTGCTGTATTGTTATTTTATTCATTTGACTGTCATGGGCTTATTATTTTGCCTTCCGATCTCAGCAGGCTTTGGATTGCAGGAGGAGTTAGAAAGATGGAAAAGGATTCTAACAGGACTTAAGAGATGAGTGAAGCTTCCCTTAATCAATGATGGCAGAAAGCAGGAGAGAAGGAAGTGTATCTCCTAGACACTTGGAAAATTATGTCCGCCTCATCGGTATCAATCCCACAAATCAGAGTTCATTTCTCTCCTGCAGAGCTCGGCACAGTGGCCTGGATCAACCAGTGAGTCATCTAATAGCCCCCATGAGTTTGCCTAGCTTGCAGCCTCACAAATTACATTTGCAACCTCCTTATCAGGCAAGCTAGGAAATTAAACCTAAACGGTTGTGGTGTTGCTAAGGAATATGGCTTCGTATACAGACACCCGAGGCTGAGACCATCACAGACCCATTAAAGCATCATTTCCACTGTAGCTAATAAGGTTTAAAATCTAAGGAAACCTGCTGTTCTTTTTTAAGGTACAGAGTAATTTGATTATAAGAAAGAGAATTTCTTTTCCTAGTAGTGTGCGTATGCACAAATGCACGTGTTTGTGGCTACAATCTACGTTGTCATGGTTAATAGACGTGATGGATGATCAAGACAGCCATCTGTGCTCTACCTCGAGTCTTGATCAAGTCTACATTTGGGTTCCTCACTTGATACCCAAGAGGATTGCTGGATGACTTTGGGCTTCCCCTGCCTGAGTTTCTTAGAATTACGTGCCCCCCATGGCATTCCTGGGAGTGTCTCCCTAGGGTTTTATTTTCTTCAGGGGCTTTTTTCTTTCTATAACATTTCCCTAGACACGGGCAGTTGAGCTGGACCTGGGGTTAGACTTCTTTATCCATGTCCCATAACCAGCCCTTCTGTGTTCATAACCTCACAGAAATCAGAATTGAAAAGAAGGCACGGATCAATAACTGTCCTGTCTCTTCTCCATGGGCTGGGATTTAGCGTGCATGTCATTCTCCTAATTTGGCTCTCCTAGGGCCCGACTGCTACTATGGACAGTTGTGTTGGCTGTACTGGGCTCAGCATTTGGAGTCCGTAGGTCTTTTTAACTTGCCTTCCTAATAGGATGCCCTTAATTTCTCTCATCCGGGCTCCTGGGACAGACTGAGAACGTGAGCCCGCTCCTCCTTACGCTGTTCCTCTGGTCACACCTTCACTACAGGATTACTTAACAAGAGTCCTGTAGGCTGGGCGCCACACAAATTCTGCACGAAGACAAGACGTAAGGCTTAGAGGCTACCTGGAGGGACACACTTGCAGCAACATGCCATTTCTCCTGCCTAGATCTGAGCTCATACCTCAGTAGCATCATTTTGTTTTCCTGGATAATCTGACCTGGAGAGTACCGTGTTTAATGGATGGAGAATTCTAGAATTTCACAATGGCACTTGCTATGTGAGGAGATATATCTGTACCTGGAGAGGATAAATACAGTCAGGGTGTCGCCAAAGCAAGCCTTTCGTCAAGTGCTTGCTGTGCACTTCCTGAGCCCATGTGCCTGAGTAGTGTGCCATGCTGGGCCTAGAATGACCCACTGCACATATTGACTGTTGTTTTGACTCATTCCCTTCATCTCCATGTGTCGCAGACACATGTCATTCCGTTAAGCACAGAGCTTAGTAGGGGCAGATGTTGATGGAGTCTTTTGTCTTAAATCATTGAGTTTAAATACTGACATTCAATTCAATGAGCAGGACATTCCGTTCTGGAGAGTTCTGCCAATCTCGCATAGCTGTGATCTATGATGGCTTTGTATATGTATGCCTGATGCTTGGTGACCCAGTGGCCAATTGTCATAAGACTGTTTTCAACAAGCATTTCCACTCCTAAATTAAATTAAGAGTTGTGTGATTTCAGTCATCGTTTCCATTTAGGAAATTTGATCCTATGGAAACATGGCTCACTTCATTTTTCTGGAAGAGGATCCATTGCTCAGTTGACTGTTTTCCTGGATGGCTCTTAGAACTTACACTGACATTACTGTTGAGAAAAATTTCAAAGGGTGAGTTAGCTCCAGTATCCAAGACAATTCTGACCTATGGAATGAACGTGTTACTGCTGAATATGTGATATCTGCGGGTCTCTGCACTCGCCTGTGTTGAGATTGGCAGTTCCAACCGAATGCCTTGGATATAGTATTGTGACAGTCATGTGAGGTCCTTCTCTGAGTATGGAAGATTTTGGGTCTCACTTCTCAGTTCTCAGGGGAGAATAAGTCCAGGATATCCCATTGTTTGAGGGCCGCTATTGGTACTTCCCCCAGCCCAGGCTTGTGTTCCTGGGACTATCCCACCTCATTCAGGCGTTTTGTCAGCTCTCTCCATGTTAAAATGTCCTGTCTTAAGCTTCCTTCCTTTCCTGAAAAATGGAAAAGTGGTCAGAACCCTAGAGATGCAGATTCAACAGCGATGAGTTTCAGAAAAACAAGATTTAACAATTCTGATAAAAATATATTGCAGTTCATGGTGGGGATGTTAAAAATAAAGAAAAGCTCTATAAAAATAAAATCAAGTCGGACATGGTAACACACTCCTGTAACCCCAGCAGTTGGAACAGAAAGCAGGCGGATTAGGTTTTCAAGGTGTAGACTATATGACAAAATGTCTTAAACAATAAAAAAATCCATAACCCACTATTAACATGTATATGTGTACAAGCACATATGTGCCTGTGGAGGCCAGAGATTATGGTATATGTGTTCATGTGTGTGTGTGGTGTCTGTGGAGGACAGAGGTCAACAGGTTTTCTTCCTCAATATCTGATGACTCCTGAGAGGGCCTCTCACTGAACCTTGAGCTCACCCATTGTTAGACAAACTCAGGGCTCCTCCTGTCCCAGCCTCCCAGGGCTGGGATTACAGGCCTGTGCACCATGCTTATCGCTCTGTATGGGTGTTGGGGATCCAGACTCAGGTCCCTGTGCTTGTGTGGCTAATACTACCAACTGAGCGATTTCCCCAGCCCTCAATAATATGTGAAAAGCAGTACTTCTCCACATCTTGAAATAATTCTGCATCATCAGTTTACTTGCCTGTCATTCATGAAATGGAAAGGTTCTTGTTTATTTAGCCAATCTGTTGTGACATTCAGGTTGTCCATTTTTGTCGTTGATAATTGTATTTGTAATAATTGTAATTGATGCAATTGGTCTGGGGGAGCCAGCTCAGTAGTGAAAGAGCTGGCTTCGCATGTGCCATGCTCTGGGTTCTTTCTATCTCCAGTCCCACAAGTAAAACAACAAAATAAAACCACACATTGAATACTTGATGCAATGAACATTTTTGAGGTT
Organism: Zapus hudsonius; assembly: GCA_004024765.1. NCBI lineage: Eukaryota > Metazoa > Chordata > Mammalia > Rodentia > Dipodidae > Zapus > Zapus hudsonius. The sequence continues at coordinate 11,335 of PVHP010032785.1, read as the reverse complement.
TCTTCTTTTATATAAAAGCTTAGCATGTTTTTTTCTTAAATGAAAGTGGAGTAGAGAGATATGGCTCAGCAGTTAAGGTGCTTGCCTGCACTGCCTAATGATCTGGGATTCATCTGTTAGTTATCACTTTGGAAAATGAAATGATGGTGTTCTGCCAGGCAGCGGAGGGCTGTTAGAGTGGTTGTTTATTAGCCTTCCACACTTCAGTCAGCTTCCTAAGTACCTGTTTTCAATCTCCATGTCTGGGTCTTCTAATCTGAGGTTGCTTTCTAGGCCTGACCTGCAATGGGCAGGACTTTCAGGACTCAATAGACCCAGAGGCTTTGGGCTATGGTAAGAGCCTGACCAACTCAGGGATGAACTTTCTGTGCCTCCAACTTTCCCCAGACATCCACAACTCTCATGGGGTTGATTCTTGGACGTCTGATATTGCTGAACACAGTTTAGAAGTGTAAATGCTGATGGTGTCAGGAGTCGGGGAGTAGAGAGGGTAGAGTGGGGAGCAAGATTTGGGGCTGGGCATAGTGGAAGGGACATGCACTGAATTATGCATAATGATTTGCAGGTGCATATATGCTGGGTGAAGCCGCTTTTGTGGATGAGCCCTGAGAACATATTGACATATGCTTCCTTCATAACACAAACTGATGGCGACAGCTTCGCTCACTGTAGAGAGATCCAGGCATGGATCTGATTACAGAAAGACAATCAGTAGGTGTTTTGATAGCTTCAGTGACTGAGTTGGTAATAAAGACATCCTATTTATATTTATTCCTAATATATCGAATAAAGAGAGTCAACCAGCAGAAGAATTCAAACCTTACTGTAATGTAATGTTGGAAGGGCCTTCAAGGTAACATAATGTTTTGATGATGTTAACAAAGGAGAACTCAGATCTTGCTTTGGTAAGCCCTGTTTTCTTCTGAGGTGACATTGCTGAGCTCTTGGGGATTTAGAGGAGTCTAAGAATATCGGAGCCTCATGGTGAGTGTTTCCATCAGCCCTCTGGTGTAGGAAAGGGTCTTTGAATTTCAGTGTTATGTTTGCAGAGGTCAGAGGAGAGGAATTGTGGGGAATCAGGTGACACAGGCAGAGGGCTGCCGTGGAGAGAACCATCAATCATCGGAAAGCCATTTCTTATTAATGATGGTTTTTGCATATTTCACGGTTTTTTTTTAGAATGCCTTGATTTTTTTTTTTTGGTTTTTAGAGATAAGGTCTCACTGTAGCCTAGGCTGACCTGGAATTTACTATGTAGTTTCAGTGTGGCCTCAAACTCATGGTGATCCTCCTACCTCTGCCACTAATTGCGACACCATGCTCGGCTAATCTTAATGTAAGTATCTTCCACGGGTTTATTGAAATTAGTTTGCCTTTGAAAAATATGTTCAGCTTGTTAGAACCACTCTTCTTATTTTAACTCTGTCTACAAATTTTTTAACATGGATGTTCAAGATGCTCAGATGCTGGACTTTAACATATATAAATTCCTGAGAGATCATATTCATAACCAAGATGGTGAGAATATTCTTGACCCCTTTCTTCCCAAACTCCCAGTTGAACTCTCACTGGTTTTCTAAAATCACACAGCAACACACACCCTTTTTTACCTGCCTTCTTTAAAAAAAATTTATTTATATGTATATGTCTCTGCTGCTGCAAACACCAGACAGTTCTGCCACTTTTTCATCTTTTTGCAGCTTGGGAATTGAACCTAGACTGGCAGGAAAGTGTCTTTAAACAGTAAGCCTTCTTAAAGCCCTGATCTGACTTCCTTAATTAGCTTAATCATTCTGAGATTCATCTGTGTTGTTTTGCGAATTGATAGCTGGTTCTCTTTCAGTGTGGAGCAGCCACGTCCTCACTATCACGTTAGCAGTGGACTGACATGGCGCTTATTTTTACTCAGTTTTGAGGTTTTACAAAGAAAACTGCTCTGATATGTACCAGTTTTTATACAAACGTATGCTTTCGTTTTTCTTGGACAACAGAATGCTTGGGAACAGAAAGTGGACGGTCGGGCAAGTCAGAAGTTTTAGATTGTCACCGTTTCCCAGTGCATTTGTACCTGTTAAGATTTCAGGATTCTCCATGGAGGACCAAGACAGAGAGCTTCTTGTATCCAAGTCTTTATTGTACAGGAAGAGAGGAGATTGGGAGAGCAAGAGAGAGAAGAGATAAAAGGAAGAGAAGGGACAGAGAAAGGAGGGGGGCTATGTACCTGAAAAGGAGGGAGAGGAAAAGAGGGGTTGTATTTACCTGTTGTAAGAGAGCCAGAATACCTTGGAGGGTGGGCTAGAGAGGGGGCTTTATGGGAAGATGTGTGAAACTGCTCTGTGAGGGAGTTGTCTTGGGTCTGCAGAGGGTCTGGGGTAAGCTGGGCTTAACATCTCTTAGCTCAATGGCTTATCAGGAGGCAGTCTCTGAGTCTCCTAGTTAACATGGTCAGGTGGTAGGGGGAGAGGTCTAGGACTCTGATAATACCATTTGACATGCCACTGGCACATTGTCCCTGACTACATTTAAATTTTTTTTCTATATCTTAAAGTCAGTGCTTTTCTTTTAAAAAATTTTTTTCTGGTTCTCCATTATTTATAACAGTACATCCAACTGGAGCAGAGTAAGTATGTGGCCGCGCCCACTGCTAAGCCACGTTAAGAAAATATCTTCATATTGCATTTCATCTGCAGTCAGTGCTTTTCAAACAAAAAAATATTTTTTGAGATAGGGTCTCCTGAAGTTAAGGCTGTTCTCCAACTTGCTATGTAGCTGATGACCTTGAATTCCCAATTCTCCTGTCCTCAGCTCCCTTTCCTACAAATGTTGTGATTAGAGGCATGATGCACTGGCTAAAAAAATCTAATTTTTCTAAGGAAGTAGAAACTTCAACACTATGTTTGGTAGCGAACCCAGCATCCGGGAGTGTGAAGCAAGAGGACTACTGGTGAGTCAGCTAGACCCAATCTCAACAAAACAAACGAAAAAACTCCAGCCGAAACTTTACAAGAAGTCAATTTCGGACTAGCCCCGTCCAATTGTCTCAGGAAACCCAAGGCTCCTTTTTCCAGCTGGGGCCCCAGGAACACACAAGAAGGCAGGCTAGAAGGGGTGACGCATGATTAGGCTCAGTTACATCTAAGTCTCGGTTGAGTTCCGGGTCAGCCTGGGTAATAGTAATGCTATCCAGGCCAGGACTGCCCAGATCTCAGCAGTGGCCACAGCATCCACCAGCCAACTCCTCCCCACAGTGCACTCCCAATTGGGCCATACATAGTTAGGAGCCCCTGAAAACTGAACTGCAGTAGCCTGGGGAGAGGATCTCTTAAGAGATGGCGTCATTTCTTGGGACATGGATGTTACCCTCCCATCATCATGGTCTGTCATGCTTGCTTGATCTTGGAAACAAATAATCAGAAATTACATGACTCCATATATTAGGAATAAAGAAACAAACTTGGGACCATTGTGTACAAAAAAGATTTTAATAAAGATTGAATCGGCTTTATGCATCCAGCCTGCCACTCTTCTTATTGTGAAACCCACAGCGATGCGGGGAGAAAGTGATTGGATTCATATTCCAACCTTGGATAATCCCAGGCTGCCTGCCCTGGGGAACCTCCAGGAGATGGCACAGCCCTGCCTCTCACCTGGCTCTTTACCGCTTGAAGGAGCTGGAGAACAGATTCTTGGGCCTTTGACCTTCGATCTGGTTCAGCCTTCGTTCAGCCAGGTGAGCTGGGGTTTAACCAAGCATTCGGCCTGTTCCTTTCTCTTCCTCCTTCGGAGCTTTTAAGTCTCAAAAATATAGGCGTGTACCAATATACCCAGTGTAGTCCAATAGTTACCAAGATATAGCTGTTCATGCAGCCCTCTTCTCATGTCACCCCTCCATATTGTTTTGAATCAAATCTGATATAATAGTACAAAATCCAGAGACAGGTTTGTAAGAACTAGCTGAGGCATATGTTTATTTTGTTTTTCTTTTGTCCTCCGTTTGCCAAGTGCTGGGATTTGAGGTGTGCAACACCCCCCTAGCTGCAGAGTGTTCTTCTTTAATGTGGATTCTCAAGTATTTTCAGTGATGGAAATGTTACACCTTCTCTTTTATATTCTCTTTTCTTTATTGTTGTTGCTGGTTTGTTATGCAGCACTACCGTGTTATTCTGTTCTGTCTGACCTGCAACTCACCATAGACCCCCAAGTTGGTCTCAATCTTGAGGAGTTCCTCCTGCCTCAGCTTCCAGAGGACTGGAATTGCACACATGAGCCACCACACTCGGCTCTCTTTGCTTTTTGAAAACCCATTTTGCTTTTTAATCAGTGGAGCCTCAGGAAGTCACTGTTGAGTTCTCCGAGGACATTTTCAGGGGCTACCAGTAAATCAGGCATGACTATATTTTTAAACATTCATTCTGAGGCTGGGCGTGGTGGCGCACGCCTTTAATCCCAGCACTTGGGAGGCAGAGGTAGGAGGATTGCCATGAGTTCGAGGCCACCCTGAGGCTACATAGTGAATTCCAGGTCAGCCTGGGCTAGAGTGAGACCCTACCTCGGAAAAAAACAAACAAAAAAAAAACCAAAAAAACCATTCACTCTGGAACTTGTCTGTGATTCTGTAGTTTCCTTGTCTGCGTTTAAATCTGCATAGAATTATGAAAATGATATACTTTTCCCTTCAGTTCTCAGTGGCGTTTGCACAAAATACTGATAGCAACCATGCTTGTCAATGGGATGAATGAAGGCTGGACTCCAGCTTTCTTGTCTCCCTTTGCTCACAAAATGGTCTGGGTATGGCCCAAACCCTCATTTCTCCCATGCCGAGCCAGTCAAGTTTCACTGACACCCAGAAGTCCCCAAGGTTGGTGGGCAACAAAACTCACAGGTCTCTGGTGCTCAGCAAAGTGTTCCTGGGCTGCCTGCTCTCTGTCCCCTGCTGGAAGTGGCCTCTCTGTTCATTCTTAGAACTGTGATCTTGGCTGACCAGGTATCCCCTTGACGCAGGTGTAGGGTAGGAAAGTGGGGAGCGAGCTGCGTGCATGGAGCGGGCTGTAGGAGAGCAGTAGGAAGTCGGGCTCTTCTCTTGCCACTACCCTCAAGGTGTAAGAGAGCTGCTCAGCAGCAAGCAATAGTCAGGAGTCTCATCGGCCACAGGTAGGACAGGAGTTTGAGTCTCCGGTGCCAGGACCTCTTCCTCAGAAGCAGTGCGATGTGTATTGACGCTAGATGGTGGTCAAAAGAGGCAGGGTTTTGCAGGCTCTTTCTGTGCTTCCGTCAAAAGCCTGGGAGGACTCCACTTTCACTGTCTTCCAGGACCACCTCACAGGCTAGGTGGACGTTCTATCCCGAGAGTCTGGAAGACAGCTTCCTGTGCCAAACCTGGGCCTCCACCTGTGGTTTTCAAGTGGTACCAACATGGGTTAAAGCATGCCCAGACACCTGGAACGGATGAGTCCTGAACATGACGAAGAGGAACTGGCAAGGGGGCCTGGGTGATGAAGATGAGCTTTGGTTTTGAATTCAGAAGATCCCAGGCTCCACTTCCAGCCAAGAGGAGGGTCACGTGGTGCCATAGTAAAAGAGGAAAGTTTGATGCCATCTGCCAAAAATCACATCACATAACCCCTTGACCCCCAAAGTTTACTTAAGAAGAAGGGCATAGATAGAAGACTGACTCACTGCAGAGTGGTTGTGATGGCAGATGATGTAGAATCTGAACAACCATCCACAGTAAGTCAAGTTCATATGGTTATTCATATGGTTCATATTCATATGGTTATTATAGATGGATCTTCTACAAGGTCATCAACAGTGTGTCTTCTTTATGCTTAAAAAGTCCTACTAAGTGAATAGCATATGCGAAGAGAAATTCACAAGTAACCAATAACCAAGCTCATCCCTGAGGTATATGCTGCATGTTAAGATGTTTTCACTGTAGACTCCCTTGTAAAATTTGAGTTGGTGACATTTGCATGGATTTCAAGGACATTTAAGTGAAGTCTCTAGTAGGTAAACTTTGTGACAGTGCATGTCACACCCTCCTGAACCTCAGCTGTAAAGATGGGTAAGGTTGAAGTCAGTGTTGTTATAAGGATGAGGACAAGCTGCTAAGGAGTACCTTAAGCAGAATCAGACATAGATCAACGCTTAAATTACCATCACGGGCTAGACCAGGCTGTGACCTGAGGAACTGCTTTCCTGTCTCCATTTCCTGCAAAGCCCTTGAAATTGGGCTAAGAAGCTAGCCTAGGTTCCCACTGTGGTTTTTTTCCTAAAGCCTCCTGGAGGTGCCAGAGGGCACTGTCCATCAGAGGGTGCCAGCTGCCTCGTGGCTTTCCATCTTTCTGGATCGTCTCCTTAGGCTGCCAGAATGTGACAGATTTGCCAGGGACAATAAAGGGACCTTTTCCCTCCTTGCTAAAGCCATGAAATACATTGCTTAACTATTTTCCATCAGGCTTGAAAGGGTTTTATCATCACCAATGACACTGGGGGGGGGACTTAGCTTAGCATGGGCCAGGCTCTGGCCTTCTCAGCACTGTGGGAGTGAGCGTGGGAAGTATGCAGAACAGCCCTGGGGATGGACATACGTGCTGTGCATGGAGGACTGTGTGTGCACATGGGTGAGCACTGCATTGTGCATGTGTACGCATGTGTTTGCAGGAGCCTGACTTTGAGGTCTAACTCAGGTGGCAACTGTTGGAGAGGTCAGGTCACTCAGGAAATGGGCTAATCTGTCTCTGCCCTCAGCCATCAGACTTTAGAAGTGAACGTCACTTTCTCACATCAGCCTCCGTTGTCTCCCGCTCGTCCTCCATCATGTCCCACCTGCAGCCATCCTTCCAGAACGGAGAACGAGGGACTCCCTGAAGAGCTCCATAGACACATTCTCTTCTCTGAGCCCTTGCTGGTCCTGCCATCCACTTAGGCAGACTCAGGGGGCAGTGTCACTGGAGCTCATGGATCACAGGGATTGACAGTGAGGGGCTGCAGCCATGGCTGGACAGCTCACAGGGTGCTGGATTTTGTGGGTGCTTCCAGGGTAGGGCGGTGCTTGGAGTGGCTGTTACTTGTGACTTTGCAGTTAATGCGCTGACTGTTGACATGGGCTACCTGGTACTTGGTGTTTGCACTCATGGTGACGGTGCAGCGTGTCCCTGAGGCTCAGGAGCACATCCTGTGTCAATGCTCCTCTCCATGTTATGTACATGTGGACTTGTTTCAACCTCCTGAACACCCACCTCACCGCAGAGCACCCTTGTTTCATGGATGGCTCAGAAAGGCAAAGTCATTCACCTGAAGGCACACAGCGGGCAGGTGGCAAAGCCGAGACTTTGAAGCAGTTCACGTAGGCTAACTGCACATCTTCAGGGTTCACAGATGGTAGACAGCAGCTAGATTGCAACACGGATACACGTGTCTACTTTCTAAGGTTCTTCTAAGCTCTGGGCAAGGCTAGCCCAGCGTTACTCTTCGGTATGAATGCAAAGCACTTTGATGATGTGTCTGTGAGTTGGGTTGAGGGTGCAGTGGGCATATATGGGTGGGGTGTTTCCCTAATGCTCATGAGCCACAGAAGCAGGGCTGGAAGGGAAGGAGCTTAACCAACCTGGGCAGTGAGTGTGGGGCTTGTGTATGTGGAGGCATGTGTGCGTGTGTGCATGTGCATGTGTGTGTTCCAGTGTGTGTTCATGTGCATGTGCTCATGTGTGCATATGTGTGCCTGAGTGCATGTGTGCTTGTGCGTGTGTTTGTATGCGTGCATGTGTACATGTGTGTGCACACGTATGAGTGCACAGGTAGTGGACGGGGAGAGGCTTTGCACTTTATCCTGGGTTTCTTTTACTGTATTTTAGGAGGTCATTCCTCAAATTTCCCCTCTAAATCTGAGCCTCTCCTGGGCTGGGTGGGATCACACTTCTCAGTTCCCTGGATGTCAGGTTAGATGTGGCCTGCTGACCTGCTATGAACTATGAAAGGGTACATTTCACTTCCGATGGAAGCCCTCCCCTAACCCTTAGCAAAGCCAATGCTGTACTTGGGGTGGATGTGCTAGCCTGGTTCTAACAGTGGACATACAGCCCTGTGAAAGAGAAATCTTTTGTGGTTTAAGCCACTGAGGTTTTGGGAATGTCTGTTAATGCAGACATTAATCTAATTTATGCTGACAGATACATGGATAATCAGGTTGATGAACAAGGACTATAGTATCATTTAGGTAAGTGTGGCTGGTGGCCCAGGGAGCCAAATTCATTAACTTAATTGAAGTTGTGGAATTTACACATCCAAGTTCTTGTGGTAGATACTGTGAGCTCCATTGTAAACCAGGGTGGGGGAGGCAGAGAAATTTGAGAAGTGGCTTGAATGTGTTTACTCTACCTAGTGGGGTGCTTGGGTGCAGGGCATATGCTGGTTCTTAGCTTTCTTAGGAGTTCGCAACAGCAGAAGAAACACTTCCCCACCTGGACCATCCCAGGGGAGAGAGGTGGCTTCCCTGTTCTGGAATTTATGCTCAATAGAGTCACCTGAGGGCTTAAGCCCCTGCCCAGGCAACGTCCTAGAACAGCAAGCCAGAATCCCTGGGAATGGTACATGGGGTTAAGCCCTGTGGTCATCCAATGGTTAGCTAGCTGGAACCTCTGGGCATGCTGGCTTCTAATTATCTGTTTGACCAAATCTCCAATACGGTTATTTTGTAGAGTTCTGCTGCACACAATGCCCCATGCTGAAAAAGCGAGAGATTAGAGATTCTTTGCTCTGTCCTCATAGTGAATTCCTTCTCTTCCCCTTCCTTCTTTTCTTCCTTCCCTCCTTCCATTCCTCCTTTTAGCAATTCCTTCCTCCCTCCCTTTCTCCCTCACACCCTCCCTTCTTTCTTTCCTACCCTCCCTCCTTCGTCCCTTCCCTCTCCTCCTTCGTTCCTTCCCTTCCTTCCTTCCTTTCTTTCCTTCCACCTCCAGCCACTGCAAATGAACTCCAGTTGCATTCACCACTTTCTGCACCTGGCTTTATGTGGGTACTGTGGAATCAAACCCAGGTCATTAGGCTTTGCAGGCCAATACTTTATTTAATTGAGCCATCTCTCCAGATGTTCCTGCTTTCTTTTGAATTCCGTTTCATAGAATATTTTTCCCCAAATTTACTTTTGGTATGTGCTATCCTAGAGGTACAGATAGCATATAGTTGTGTTCATTTTGGTCTTAATTGATTCAGTCACTTTTCTGGAAGTCCACCCATTTACACATTATGTAAATTATCAACACGTTGTGACGCATGTTCTTGATTTATTGTAGCTTCTTTCTCCTTGTCTGGTATTCTTCCATTGTACTTCAGTGATTTTCTCAAACAATGTGCTCATTGCTTATTATTTCCTTGCCTATTATAAATCTTGCTTTGTGGCTACCATGAGGTTTACAAAAAGACGTTGGTTATGGCAAGCTGTTTAAAAATGATAGAAACTTAACATTGGAAAATTAAAAAAACAAAAAGAAAGCAGTAAAGAGTAGTGTTCTTCATATTAAAATTTCGTGTTTTTTTTTAAATGGGCATACTCATCCAATAATGCTACTCTCACTGTTGACTAGAGAAGCCCTTTTTCAGGTGGCAGTGACCACTGGGATAACACTAAAGATACAATAGTCCTGAGAAGAAATGACAGTGGAGTGTTTAGCACTGGGATATCTATCTCACCTCCCAAGGCTCAGGGTCTGTTGTGGAAGAGGTGGTGGAAAGATTGTAAGAGTCAAAGTATGGTAGGACTGCTTACATTACAATGCAAACTTCCAGACACAAAATGGCCTTGCTAGTCATGATTTTATAGTGACTGATAATACACATCATGGGAGGAAAAGATGATGACACTGAAACAAAAAACAGTGAGAGGGGGAGGGGATATAATGGAGGGTGGAATTGAGAGGGGGAATGTAGGGGTGGGGTAGGAATTATCATGACTTCTTTATAAGTATGGACGTTGTCAACAAAAAAATTGGCTGGGCGTGGTGGCACCGTAAGTTCAAGGCCACTTGAGACTAAATAATGAATTCCAGGTCAGACTGGGCTATAGCGAGACACTACCTCAAAAAAAGTTAAATTGTGTTTTAATTTTTTATGGCAAATTTACAATATAACCCAGATTGGATTTTAACTTGTGGTTTTTTTCCTGCTCCAGCCTCTTCACTGATAGGATGACAGGCCAGTACCAACACCAACACACCCAGACAGTTTGAATTCATATATATATATATATATATATATATATATATATACACATATATATACATATACAAATATTTTTTGAGTCAGGGTCTCATGCATCCAAGACTATCTTGAATTCACTGTTGTAGAAGGCCTTGGACTTTCGATCCTCCTCCTTCCCTGGGATTACAGGAGTGCACTCCTGGTTTATGTGGTGCTGTGGCTCTAACCCGAGAGTGCAGTCCAGACGAGAGCTGAGCCAACTGAGCGGTATCCCTAGATTTCTATCTACATCCCAGAGTTTATTCTCTCTATATGTGTACCATGATCTCCTGCTGCAGCAAATGAATGCCAGACACGAGTGCCCCGTGGGTCCAGCTTACACAGACGCTGGGAATCAAACCTTGAATAATGGACTTTTTAAGCAAGCACATCCAAGCCCCAATATTTGAATTTTTGATGCACTAATTACTATCTATATCGCCTAACCTCTTAGTATATTTATATTAGTTTTTATTGTTTGAAAAGACATCATTCTAGTTCAGGCTGACCTGAGGGCTGATAGTACAGGTGAGTTTGCTTTTATTTTTTTTTTGTTTTTTCGAGGTAGGGTCTCGCTCTAGTCCAGGCTGACCTGGAATTCACTCTGTAGTCTCAGGCTGGCCTTGAACTCATGGCGATCCTCCTACTTCTGCCTCTGGAGTGCTAAAGGCGTGTGCCACCACGCCCGGCTAAAATGTGTTGCCCAGGCTGGCCTCGAACTCATGATCCTCCTGCTCCACCTCTTCAGCAATATTCTACCGGCATGTGCCACTGGCTTTGTTTTTTTTTTTTAAATTTCATCATGAACGTTATTTTTATTTATATATATATATATATATTTATTGTCCATAATGAGTTACATTATATAGTGGGCAAACCATGCGTTGTTTTCCCGAATTCCCGAATTCCCCCCCTCCCCATCCCTGATTAGTTGTATATCCTCCTCCGTGGGCTGTCTGTATTAGTCCTTGTGGCAAGGGATCCTGTATATCTTAGTACTCATCCCGGTCTTCCTGGCCCAAGTGTGTTGTTACTGATGGGTGCCATGCCTCCGGACAGTCTCCCCCACCACGGCTCTCACAATCTTTCCGCCCCCTCTTCC